>CM050416.1:15989651-16299651 GCA_027564155.1 Gymnocypris eckloni scoliostomus | reverse complement strand
TTTAGTGTTTGTGTAACGGCTGTGGGTTTGTGGATCTTCAGGATGGAGTGTGAAATGTGTCATAATTCACACCATCCTGAAAACTCAGTCTAGCTGAAAACGGTATCGCAAATAAACACAACTCTGCATCATAGCCTTCAACACAATTACTTTACTGTTAAATCATCATCACATGATTATAAATGCATCACTTAAAGTAGAGTTTTAGACTCATTGTTCCTAAAAATGAGCAAGACATCACTCGTTTTAAATAGCTGTGTTCAGTGACCTTGTCAGAAGACGTGGCTTTAGCTTTGTCCTTTTGCCCTTGTGTCCGTAGCACTCGTTCTCACTTCTCTCTCTGTTTGCGTGCCACTGTGGTTGACCTCTGACCTCTGACTCCATCTCACATGGCTGTGAACAATGGAATAGTTCTTAGAGCTTCCGAAACATTCCGTTTGTTACACAATCCAGCAGCTTTGAGCCGGTGCAAACTCCGGTTCCCACGTGAGCAGCAGAGGAGGCTGTAATGTACATTTATCTGACGAGAGACGTGATTACATTACAGACAGCCCAGTTTAAACGAGGAACCCAGCTGTGTTCGTTTTCATCTTCTTTATATTGATTTAAAGGATTAGTTCTGATAAAAATAACAATTCTGTCATTTCTTTACTCACCCTCATGTTATTCCAAACCCGTATGCTGCTGTTTCTTTCCATGGAACAAGAAAAATATGGAAGAATTGTCAGCTTTTTCCACCAGCAACAGTTCATTGACATCTGTCAAGCTGCAAAAAGGATAAAATCATAATTTTCCATTCAGTTTTACAAGTTTTCTCTTAAAAAACTCTTTGAAAACTTACTTTGATAATAAAAAAATAAAACAAAATTAAGATATTTACAGTAAAAATAAAGTAATATAAATGAAAATAAAATATATTTATACACTGATGTTTGATTAATAATTAATTTAATTAATACGCATTCAGCAGCATTAAATTGATCAAAAGTGACAGTAAATACATTTACAATGTTTATAACATTTATAAATGTTTCTGTTTAAATGTTATTTTCTATTCATCAAATAATCTTGAAAAATACAATGTATCATGTTTTCCCAAAAAAATATTAAGCAGCACAACTGTTTTCAACATTGAAAATAATCAGAAATATTTCTTGAGCTGCAAAAAAAAAAAATCTGACAGTAGTAAACTGACAAAAAAAAGATTTTCCATTTTTTTTAGGCAACAACAAAAATATCCATACAGTAATTTTCTTTTACAGAAATTGTCATTGGTCATGCTTATTTTAAATTTTCTTTTTATAATATGATTCTCACGCTCCAAATGTAGTCCATAATGGGAACAGAGAGTCATAGAGCCAATCAAGTGTATGCTCTCACCACACACCAGCTACAGGTGGAGAGGAGAGAGAGTCATAGAGACAATCAAGTGTATGCTCTCACCACACACCAGCTACAGGTGGGAGAGAGAGAGTCATAGAGCCAATCAAGTGTATGCGCTCACCACACACCAGCTACAGGTGGAGAGGAGAGAGTCATAGAGACAATCAAGTGTATGCTCTCACCACACACCAGCTACAGGTGGAGAGAGAGAGTCATAGAGCCAATCAGTGTATGCTCTCACCACACACCAGCTACAGGTGGAGGAGAGAGAGTCATAGAGCCAATCATGTATGCTCTCACCACACACCAGCTACAGGTGGAGAGGAGAGAGTCATAGAGACAATCAAGTGTATGCTCTCACCACACACCAGCTACAGGTGGAGAGAGAGAGAGTCATAGAGACAATCAAGTGTGCGCTCACCACACACCAGCTACAGGTGGAGAGGAGAGAGTCATAGAGACAATCAAGTGTGTGCGCTCACCACACACCAGCTACAGGTGGAGAGGAGAGAGAGTCATAGAGACAATCAAGTGTATGCGCTCACCACACACCAGCTACAGGTGGAGAGGAGAGAGAGTCATAGAGACAATCAGTGTATGCGCTCACCACACACCAGCTACAGGTGGAGAGGAGAGAGAGTAGAGACAATCAAGTGTATGCTCTCACACACCAGCTACAGGTGGAGAGGAGAGAGTCATAGAGACAATCAAGTGTATGCACTCACCACACACCAGCTACAGGTGGAGAGGAGAGAGAATCATAGAGTCAATCAAGTGTATGCCTCACCACACACCAGCTACAGGTGGAGAGAGAGAGAGAGTCATAGAGCCAATCAAGTGTATGCTCTCACCACACACCAGCTACAGGTGGAGAGGAGAGAGTCATAGAGACAATCAAGTGTATGCGCTCACCACACACCAGCTACAGGTGGAGAGAGAGAGTCATAGAGACAATCAGTGTATGCGCTCACCACACACCAGCTACAGGTGGAGAGGAGAGAGTCATAGAGACAATCAAGTGTATGCGCTCACCACACACCAGCTACAGGTGGAGAGGAGAGAGTCATAGAGACAATCAAGTGTATTCTCACCACACACCAGCTACAGGTGGAGAAGAGAGAGAGTCATAGAGCCAATCAAGTGTATGCTCTCACCACACACCAGCTACAGGTGGAGAAGAGAGAGAGAGTCATAGAGACAATCAAGTTGATGGGGATTATTAAGAGGCCATGATTGACAAGGGCCAGTGGAGGGAATTTGGCCAGGACACCGGGGTTACACCCCTACTCTTTACAAGAAGTGCCATGGGATTTTTAATGACCACAGAGAGTCAGGCCCTCGGTTTAATGTCTCATCCGAAAGATGAGTAAGGCATGACTAATACATTTTCAGTAATATTTTACTTGGTACATGTTCAGAAACGCTTGCTACAATACACTTTAAGTTTTAGCTTTAAAATTCAATTTTTGTAATATTTAGTTTAAAGGTGGGCTCCGACTTTTTTACGTCCCTAGGGCTGGGCTTGGGGCCAATATTCACGTGATAGTTCAGCCGGGCCTGGGGCCTGTTTTAGGCTTCTCCTTATTCTTATATTTTAGACATCCATAAAAAAATGTAAACAAAAAATTGCCGCGCTGGTGAGTTCTGTGTTCAAATACACGCAATAAAGCTTGCCATAAAGCCCACGCAAAAGTAATGACCATGAATGTGTCCGGGGGAAATAGTAAGGATTCATCATCTCCTCATTAAACATCCCTTTAGAGAGAAGTGCATCTTCACAGATAATGATTATATTAAAGAGTTTTTGTTTTTATTTATTTCGTTAAGTATTCATTTAAAGCTTTCTATAGATATATTTATCATGTCTGTTGGATGCTGTGCACATTTATCTAGGTTTTAACGTTTAAACATTGTTATATGCTTGAACTGTTTTTGCATAGGCCTGTCTATAGATTTTATTTTAGGCAAGTCGTGATGATTTGAGACGGCTAAATTGATCAAACATAAGCTATGATCAGCCTGCCGGTCTGCCGCTGGCCGCTTGGTCGTTACTTTAAGAAAGAAAAAACGTATTTAATGAACAAAAAATGCTCCAAACGTTTTTCTAAATGAACTTAATAAAAAAGAAACGAAACGAAACGAAATATAAACACTTTGCCATTACATGCAAAACTGAACTATTTTAATAGCTGAAACATGAGTCGTTTTGGGAGGGAACGGCTCGGGCCGGTAATTCTGATAAGCTGTCGGACACGGGCCGGGCGAGGGCCTCGGCGTCTCAGGCCAGGGCTCAAGTACATTCTGTCATTTTAGAATGTTAAGATCTACTTATGTAGTTATTTTGGTGAAAGTAACTCAAAAGTAATACAGGAGTAATATAATGCATTACAATTCTGAGACAGTAATATTAGTAATATTACTTTTAAATAACAGTAATAATCTATAATTTATTACAGTTTGGAAGTAACTTGCACAACACTGGCAAACAGCCATCTACACACATAAACAATCACCAGCACAAGAAGAGGATTTTCTGGCTATTAAAATCAGTGTTCAGAAGAACAATGCCTGTAATATGACATTCTAGCAGCGATTGAGCTAATCTACAGTCACATGACACGCTGGAAATACTGCTGTAATTATTTAGTTCATTTGAGCCAAACAGATGGAGCTCCTGTACAACAGAAATAATAAAACAGCAGATGGATGAACACGCTGACAGAAATATAAATGATTTTTCTTTTATGGCCAAAAATGATTAGGACATTAAGTAAAGAACACATTCCATGAAGATATTTAGTAAAAGTCCTACCATAAATATATCAAAACTACATTTTTGATTTGTAATATGCATTGATAAGAAACTTCATTTGGACAACTTTAAAGGTGATTTTCTCAACATTTAGATTTTTTTTGCACCCTCGTGTTCCAGATTCCAAATAGTTGTATCTCAGACAAATATTGTCCTATCCTAACAAACCACATAGAAAGATTATTTATTCAGCTTTCACTTGATGTATAAATTCACTTTTGTGATCCAATGCCTGTTTATCCACGTGCCCTGACCTGACTATAATTAGTGCATTTGTGAAGTGAAACCAAAAGTTTTTTGTTGGTTGCATAAGCCTTTAATTCAGAGACAGTCATGGGCTGAAGCAACACAATGCAGTTATTGTTCAGTAAACTGATGAATGATGGATTTCAGTGGAAGAACCTGCATCATGTTGTCCTCCAGCTCTCAGCCTGAGCTCAAAGCGCTTCAGCATCATCTGCTGGTGAGAAATGAAGACACACTTTAATAAATCCAACCGCAAGGAAACAGCGCCACCTGGCTCCTCGATGAAGATTACGAAGCTTCATGATTGTTTTGGAATTTGAATTGTTTGGTCAAAAACAGTTTCATACACATAAATGACTGTTTAACTGTTACAGACATTCAGGCTCAAACAGCACCATCACACGCTGAGTATTTGTTTATCTGACTGTTCTTTCCATTGTTGTTCCTCCAGGCTGAGCTCAACCAGTCCATTAGGATATTGGCTTCTTCACCTTACTGAGTTTTATAGCATCTGACAAACCAGCTTTTGGTGCATTAATATCAACTGCACTCAAGTGCCTCCTCTTCACATCTCCATGCCAGGCTTCAACTGCGACCTCATGAATGAGAGCTTTTGGCTTCAGATCAGGGGAATAATGAGCTCTACATTAATGCATTTCACTGAAGTCTTTGATCATTTTCTGCTGTCTCATTGCCTGCATGCGTATTTGTTGGTAATATTCAATAAAATATTGCATAGATAATATATATGAAATGTAATTTATAATGTACATAATTAGTAAATATCATTTTGCAATATTTTATGCATTTTTGACAATATACACTCTCTTCAGTAAAGTCAAAACAAAAATAAAATGTATTGATTCATCCACTTATTACGAACATGATTTTTTTAATATGACTATTGTGTATTTGTATATCGTATCGTATCGTATGTCTTTATTGTCATTGTACAAGTACAAGAATTTGAAGAAGCAAACCTTTAAGATGCAAAAAACTATAAAAGAAAAAATAGAAAGCTTGGCATATTTATACCTAGAAACATACTAGAACACAACAAGAGAAACATACAAGATGGATGGATGGATGGATGGATGGATGGATGGATGGAGAGATGGATGGATGGATGGATGGATGGATGGATGGATGGATGGATGGATGGATGGATGGACGGATGGATGGATGGATGGATGGATGGATGGATGGATGGATGGATGGATGGATGGATGGATGGATGGATGGATGGATAGATAGATAGATAGATAGATAGATAGATAGATAGATAGATGATAGATAGATAGATGGATAGATAGATAGATAGATAGATAGATAGATGGATGGATGGATGGATGGATGGATAGATAGATAGATAGATAGATAGAGATAGAGATAGATAGATGGATGAAGATAGATAGATAGATAGATAGATAGATGACAGATAGACAGATAGACAGACAGATGAGATAGATAGATGACGATATAGATTTGAGATGTGATTATACAGATGACTATTTGATGATTATTATGATATAGCATCATCATGGACTTAATTTTGTCGAAATTATTTTATTAATTGTATAATGTTGATTTTTTAGTGATCTTGACAAAATATAATTGTACATTTTTGTATTTCTTGAAGTTATGTTTATATTGGGTTCATTCAGGAAATATTTATTTCTTGTGAGCTCAGCATAACATGTTTTATTAAATTGTCTAATTTTGGCACAATAAAAAATTGTACATGCATAATGCAGCTTTATATAGAGTTAATTCAGTACACACACACACACACACACACACACACACACACACACACACACACACACACACACACACACACACACACACACACACACACACACACACACACACACTGTATGAACACTATATAAAACTATACAATTTCGATATACAATGTTTTATGTTGCCAAATTTAGCGATTATGAAAAAACATTTTATGCTGAATGAAAATTTAGAAAAGCAAAAGCTTGGCCTCTCAGGCTTCCGTACCGACGCCATCTGACTTCCTACAGACTCATTTTCTAATCAATACGCCACCCAGAGGAGCGAGAAAGCATTGCCCCACAAACAAACAGCTCCGGTTACCATCAGTCCAGAGTGTGTTGTGGATGTTTGCAGCAGTAATGTGACTCGAGTCCAGTCCTGTTCATCCTCACATCAGCAGAACATTGATACGGATGAGAGGAAAGTCTAGGAGATTCTTATTATGTTTCTTTTTCATCTGCTCCTCAAGTAACTCACAGTCAGGGTTTGTTCAAGTCCTTTAAAGGCCAACTCTCTACTATTTTTTTGTGAGCTGAACTTCTAATAACTATTAGTCCTCTCTGAGCATCAAGAAATAGTTTCAATATTTTAAACTATAAAGAGTCTGTTTGGTCTGGAAAGAAATTCTCAGTATCATCTTCAATTCCTTTCAATATTTTCTTTCAGAAGATGTTTAGTTTTTTTGTTGCATCAACAGCTAATTTGAAATTTAGCATATCAGTGCCACAACATTTCATTGTTTCTGAATCACGGGAGACTTTCTTTATAGAGCATGTTCTGTGTAAAAGTCTTCTGTCTGCCGTGGGTGTAGTTTTGAAGTCTTTTAAGTGGAAATCTCTGACCTTTGACCTCGTTCTGTGTCCAGAACAAAAACCGGTCAGACATGGATCATCTGGTGGGTTTGTCCTTGCTCTGTTCTTGTACCTGTCAATCAAATGAATCATCCCAAATCTGCTTTGACCTCCACACCGGTCACCCTGAACTTTAAGATCAAGCAGGATTAAAACCAAGTTTAGGATGAAAACATTATGACTTAAAATAAATAAGTCATATTTTAGTTTGTGTGCTATATTTTGGTAATATAAGTAAAATAAACAACAACAAAAGATAATGTGACATACTGGATTTCCATGTTGCCTTGTCATACATTTCTATGTGTACTATTTTTATTTCCATTTTGTAAATATTTTCGGATTAAATATGTAGATTAAATTTAAAAAAGTATATAAAAGTCTTCTTCGATGCTTTTATTTGTACAGGAAGTAGGATGATGACATCAAATGATGGTCACAAATGGGATCAGAACTCGTCTTTCTCAGAACATCTCATGTTAGCGTTTGTTTCAGAACAAACTCTGGCAGATATTAGCAGAAATCTTACGAGATTTTCAGAGACAAATCAAACAGCATGTGGATTAAAGAACAGTGACCTCTGGTTATTCCATAGCATCTGTAAACATGCAAGAAATAAGAACGTGAAACATAATTCTGCAGACTTTTCAAAATTGAATCTTGTTGTAGTAAAAAATGTATTCCTTATTTCATACAAGGTCACTACGAATTGAGGCATTTACCAATTAGATTTCATAATTGTTTTCCAAACAGCCTCATTTGAGGTTTCATGTTGTCATAATAGGAATGACAGCACCTTTTTATTTTTCAAAATGTTGATGTGATGATGTCATACATTCTGTGTTCTTCTCGAGAAATACTATTACTTAGGATTTTGTAGGATTTGTATAGGCTAGTGATATTCAGACATCTTGCTTTATTAAAGTGACAGATTAGATTCTAGTTTTCCGCTGGCTCACAATCTGTTTTAATGTTCACTACTCTCTTTAAAAATTAATGTTTGCAGCAATGCTTTGGAGAACACCCCCCAACAAAGTATCTTTCAGTCAACTGTTCTTTAAATAAACTGTGTGTGTCTGTGTGTGTGTGTGTGTGTGTGTGTGTGTGTGTGTGTGAGTGTGTGTGTGTGTGAGTGTGTTTATGTGGTTTATGAGGACACAAATTTGTATAATGACATGGGTATGACATAGGTATTACAAGGAGAAGGTGATTTATGAGGACATTTTCAGTGTCCCCATAATTTAAAATGCTTATAAATCATACAGAGTGAGTTTTTGAGGAAAATAGAAATGCACCGTCTCCTGTGAGGGCTAAGTTTAGGTGTAGGGTAGGTGTGGGGCAATAGCACATACAGCTTGTACAGTATAAAACCATTACGCCTATGGAAAGTCCCGTAAACCATAAAACCAACATGTGTGTGTGTGTGAGAGTGTGTGTGTGTGTGTGTGTGTGTGTGTGTGTGTGTGTGTGTGTGTGTGTGTGTGTGTGTGTGTGTGTGTGTGTGTGTGTGTGTGTGTGATGTGTATGTGTGTGTGTGTGTGTGTGTGTGTGTGTGTGTGTGTGTGTGTGTGTGTGTGTGTGTGTGTGTGTGTGTGTGTGTGTGTGTGTGTGTGTGTGTGTGTGTGTGTGTGTGTGAAGAACAGTGAAGACAATGTAATAATCTGAAAAACCTTTCTTCTCTATGAAGAACCTTTTGTGCATTGAGATGGTTGTACATCTTAAAAGCTAAATTATTAATTCAATTAATTTAACTTTAAAGTTAAAGTTAATATACAGCGGCAGCGGTTGCGGCAGCCATCGTGTGAAGCCCTCCTCGTGTGCAGACCGAAGAGTGTAAAGACCATCGACTGTGTAAAGACCATCGACTGTGTAAAGATCCACCGGGCAGGACACCGGCAAGGGATATAAGTATCGCTTTTTATTTATCTTCTTTCTTACTGCGTGTTTCACTTCTGTCTTAGTTTTACTATGTAAAAAATAAGTATATTTAGGCCTTTAGTTTTTATGTTAGAATTATTTTTATACTCATACATTTTCTTGATTTAATATTTTGACTTGTTTTTAGCTTTATAATTTGTTTTCATTTAAAAGTTTAGTTTTGAAATGTTGTTGTATGCATTAGTCATTTTTATTTAATTTCGCAATTTTCTTAAATGTGTATATATAATATTTATAGTCATAACCATGCCTTGACTTTAGGAAGACCTTAGGACACAATTGAAGGCAGGTGGGGCTCACAGAGAGTGCCTGAAAATCACCCATCCGCTTGACCGATGCTAGTGCCAGTAGCAGTGCGGTCTTTAGCGACAGGGATCGTAGGTCAACAGAATCTACCGGCTCAAAGGGAGGGGCCCTTCAGGGCCCTCAAAACAGTCGGCAGATCCAAAGTAGGGATTGTGAAGGGGCAAGGAGGGTTCTGCCTCCTGGACCCTTTCAGAAAACCAACAACTTAGTTGTTCCGGCCCACCGACTGGCATGTTACAGGAGGCCCAGCATCCTCTGAAACTATTTCAGTGACCGCAGCCCTCCTTTGGGCCGAGTTGAAAACTGTATGATGTCTGTTGGCTGGGCGACAGTGCGCTCTTTGCAAAGTTGACCCTGAGTCCCAGGCACTCTAAGTGGCTGAGAGGGAGGGACCTGAGCGACAACAATTCCACCTCTGACTGGGCGAGAACAACCCAGTCGTCGAGGTAGTTGAGAATGCGGGATTCCCATCTGTCTTAGAGGGGAAAGAGCCATGTCCACGCACTTTGTAAAAGGGACTGTCCAAAGGGCAGGACTGTGTATTGATAAGCCACACCCTCGAAGACGAATCTCAAGAATGGCCTGTGATGGGGGGGCTATCTGAATGTGAAAGTAAGCGTCTTTCAGATCCCCGGAAAAAAATCAATCCCCTGCGCATATTTGCGAGAAGATCTGTTTCAATGTAATCATCCTGAACGTCCGTCTCATAAGGGTGCTATTCAGGGGCCTGAGGTCAAGGATGGGCCATAGGCCGCCATCTTTTTGGGGACAAGGAAGTAACGGCTGTCGAAGCCTGACTCGCTCTGGGCTGGAGGGCACTAGCAAAACCATCACCTCGGAGCCTCTGCCCGCTGCTTTTTCCTCATAGGTCCCTGGGAGGAAGAAAGCTGGAAGGCGCGAGGGAAGGAGTCGCTTTCTGAAAAGAAAGCTATCCATGAGCGCAGAGAGGCGAGACTCATATCCTCACAACGAGGACATTCTGACTCAGTGAGTGCAGTTTCAGCATGGGCGACGCCCACGCATGAAACACACTCACAGTAACTGTCAGCGGCATGTAGGGGAGTCTGCTCTTTTAATGCTCTTTCGAGCGTTCGCCGGATGGCGGCAGGGTACCGTGAGACCACGATTGCTGCAGGCGCTGAGCGGTTTGGGAGCGGCGAGTCAGCGGGGAGTTCAGCCGAGCTAGACACCTTGATCCGCTGCAGAGGCTGGTCAACGAGAAGGGCTTTGAGTCTTGTAGATCAGTGAAGAGAAGTCATCGCTGAAGAAGAAGAAATCTGAGGATCCTATGGCAAAGTGACCGCTTATATTGCCAGATGCCCCGCCCATTCTGGTGGGCTTTGGTGAGATTTGGCAGGCATCACTGCCTTATGCTCGTGCAGCACCACTGCCAAGCCATTGGTTCATCTTTATAGCACTGCACGAACCAATGGCTGTAATACTACGTTATTTACACTTTATTACATTATTGACACACTATTTTCCTATTTTGATATTGTGCAGTTGCTTTGACACAATTTGTATTGTTAAAAGCGCTATATAAATAAAGGTGACTTGACTTGACTATTGAAAAAGGCTTCAGTTATTGAAGAAAACTGAGTTTTCCCATATGTGTCTTAAATAAAAGATGCTGTATGAGTGAAGTACTGAAAGGGAACTCTGTATTATTCAGTGGAATTCTGAGTATTACAAGAGTGCTTGTTCTGTTAAATCACGAAACGCCTACTTCACTGTAATGCTGCCTCTCAGAGACTGGACTGATTCTTGAAACAGGTTATGCTGCTACACTAAACCTCTATTTCATGCTACAACGTTAATAAGTGATTTTTATTAGAAACAAAAAACTAAATATGGGGGCCAAGCATAAAAAGAAGAACACGCTTTGAACTGTGACCCGCAGGACTGCAGAAGCAGTTTTAGGCAGAGCGGGTCAAAGGACATGTCATAAAACAATGAGTGTTCAGAGCGCCAGCGTCCTCGTGCAGCCTAACAGGTTAAGGGGAGATTGAAAGGTGTCATATTATGATGTTTTTTATATTTAAAATAAGACTGTTATGTAATAATAATGTGACTTTCAGAACTTTCTTTTAAGTCTAAAATGAGAATTTATTGAGCTTCAAAACCAACAGAAGTGGACTCCTGCCAAACAGATTAAATAATAAAAACATTATTCTTATGACCAGCTTATAGCTCTTGCATTGCAGTGTAAAGTTTGTTATAAAATTTCAACAGTCCTTGTTCAAGTGTGTAAAAAAAATAAATAAATTATATATACATATAAAACATTTATATTTTATTTTTTGTTATTATTATTATTGCTATTTTTTTAAAGAAAAGTAGTTTTATATTACGACTGCATAAGATAAAACTGCAATTTGTGACAAAAAAGGCAACAAATATATATATATATAGATTGCTTCAGATTGTTGAATATATATATATATATATCATTATGCCATTTCAGTCATTTTTGCTCCCACTAGCAAAAAATATATTCTAGTTAAATGTAATCACATAATTCATCCCAAAATAATTCTGGATTAGTAACATAAAACACTGTTTCACCTACACTTCTTAAATCTGTAGGCCTAAGTGTGAAGGACATGAGGCCTGAGAGCTCTGTTGACTGACAACAGACAGAAAATGGTTTACAAAACACAAAGTCCATCACAAATTCACAATTTATAACTCTTGATTCTACCCACATATAGAATAAATTTGAATCTACAAATTCTTTACAGATGCCAAAAAAGCACAGTTGACAGTCATGAAATATAAAAGTGGACAACAGTTCTAAAGCTGGTGGTGTCTTTGAAATACCAGCTCACACCAGCATGAAGTTCTATGCAGGTCCAAGCTGGTTTATGGTGGTGTAGTCTTGGTCTTGCTTGTGGACCAGAACAGCCATACTGGTGGTAATGCTGGTCACATAATGTTCTTTCTGGTTCTTTGCTGGTTAAGAAAGTACCAGCGCACCAGCATTCGCTTGTGTTCAGCCATGCTGGTCTGGTTAACATGAAAAATAGAAATAATTCATAAACAACAGCAGACATAGACAATACAAAAGACACTAAGAATTCCCATATGATCTGTTGCTCCCGTGTGCCCCTTGAGTGCTGACTTGATAATCTATATAACTGACAATTTTATCCTACAGCAAGAAGTGAAACAAATATTTGGGCTTCAAAGCAGTCATAAAACATTGGACTGATTTTGATCAGAGTGAGCTCTTTGTTCAGTTCCAGTTCACGACTGCCCATTCCACCTCCAACTTGCTACAGGCTACTACGGAGAAAATACAATTTATCTTAATTGTATCTTTTTGTATTTCTTAGAAACAAGCTGTACTTTTTGTTCTGTTTGTTGAACTGCTCTGGCAACTTTCCTGTCCTTCTGTCCAGGCATGAACACGCTGCTTTCAGATTGTTTACAATGAATTAAGTGAACATAAGTCTAGACGTTTTGCACAAAAGTAATGGAGAGTTCAATTAAAATGTTTTATTTAAAGTTGTACAAATCTACTATATATATTCTGTATATATATTATTTATATATATATGACATAAGTAATAGTAAAATATTATTATTATTATTAATGTGTGTGTGTGTGTGTATACATATATATATATATATATATATATATATATATTAGTAGATGTAAGTGAATACATTTCTATTGGAAAGTTAAAAGTTCTATCAATCAATAAAACATCAAAGCTAGTCCTTCTCATTGATGTCACAATGTGATTTACCTGTATGGATGAAGGTTAAACAAATGAAAGGTTAAAATAAAAGATTAAGATTGACAGGTGCTAAACCGCTCCCAGAATTTCAAAGATCTCCTCCCCAAAACACAGGTGAGTTGGCAGAATATATATTTTAGCGTTGTCACACAGGCACTTGTGTCTCCAGAGAGGTCGACTGGAAATCCAAAACAGCAGATTTTGGGTTGAAATAATCTGTGAATATGGGACTCGGCGTGAGTGGACTATTGTTATCTTGAACATATCTTGTGAAACAACCAGCATATGTTGTGTTTTGGATGCTGGTGAGCTGGTTGAGCCCAATCTGGATGCTTAATTAGTTTAACTAGCAAGCTTTACCATACCATGCTGGTTGATCAGCGTCACAGACTATCACCAAACCAGCATAAGCCAGCATGGAAACTCATGCTGGTGTATGCTGGTGCTTTCCACAGTAATCCTGGTCTGGTCTGCTGATGTTCCATTTGTTGTGTAGATTTCATCTTTGGCTCAGGTAAGGTGTTACATTTATGTCATACATATATATATTTATATATATTGTTTTTATGTTTTATAGAAGGGGAAAGATGAGTACACATTGACGGCAACTTCTGAAGATGAAATAAAAAAGTTCAAAAAGGGCAACAAAAAGAAGAAGGATGTGAACGAACTGAAGAAAGAAGTGGAGCTGGTGAGAAATTAATATATACATTACACATAAACATGTCTGCTAGGGCATGGAGGCTATACCACCATAATACTATAGAATAATATAACCACCAAGAAAAGTTCAATACTTTATCATCTCATAAAACTATACGACTTAATTATTTTCTGAACTTATTAATTATTATGCTGTACAAAAATGGTTTGTGAGAAATTATTGTGAGAACTGAGATTCAAGATTTGTTGCTCTTCCGCAGGACGACCACAAGCTGACATTTGATGAACTTTCTCGCAAATTTGGCACTGACTTGAACAAGGTGAGTAGATGTCTAGTGAAAGTGTTCAAATTGTTATATTTTTAGTCAATTTATGTGTTACACCAAATTGTCTGTATGAAATTATGTGTTTGAGACAAAATTTAGTTAATGACCAAATTCTTTTAATTTACAATTTTTTGTTAAAACTGAATTGTTTTATGTTAAGCTTAATATACATATACTGTTTAAATAAGACACTATACTGTCTTGAAATTGGACAGAAATTGGCATAGTTGTATAAAAAAAATATATATATTTTTTTGCATTCATTTAATTACTCAATGTCAATACCCTATGGCAGGGCTTGTCTTCGTCCCGTGCAAAGGAGATCTTAGCCCGTGACGGGCCAAATTCCCTGACCCCACCTCCGACAACTCCAGAATGGGTGAAGTTCTGCAGACAGCTCTTTGGTGGATTCCAGACACTGCTGTGGTTGGGTGCATTGCTTTGTTTCACGGCGTATGGAATTCAGGCTGCCTCTAATGAAGAACCGGCGAATGACAACGTATGTGAGAAAAAATGTTTGTCTTCATTTTTATATTATCATACACTTTGTCCCTTTCTAAAAACCTAACTGTGGTTTTGCAGCTGTACCTGGGACTTGTGCTTGCTTTTGTTGTCATAGTCAATGGATGCTTTTCATACTATCAAGAGGCCAAGAGCTCTAAGATCATGGAATCTTTTAGGAACCTAATTCCTCAGGTACAGTGATGGCCTCTCATAAATCATTTTATGTTCAAATGTAGCTTTTATGTGGCACAAAAGTACTCATTGTTCTGTTCTGGTCAAATAGCAAGCGTTAGTTGTGCGTGATGGAGAGAAAAAGATCATCAACGCTGTGGAGGTAGTTGCTGGTGATCTTGTGGAGGTCAAAGGTGGAGACAGAATCCCAGCTGATCTCCGTATCATCTCTGCGCATGGATGCAAGGTAAGACCTAAAGCATTTGTGAATGTAATTTTGATATATGCTATCAATGCCTTTTTATGTAACTTTCATTCTATTTTTCCAGGTGGACAACTCTTCCCTCACTGGCGAATCTGAGCCCCAGTCTCGTTCTCCTGATTTCTCCCATGAAAACCCCCTGGAGACAAGAAACATTGCGTTTTTCTCTAGCAACTGTGTTGAAGGTACCAAAAAAGTGTCTGTAGTATGTTGGATACATTGGATGCATTTTACAATATTTGTGGACAAACTGATCAACTAAATTTCTTGAACATAATAAAACCCTAGGTTTTGGAAAAGGGATTGTCATCAACACCGGTGACCGTACTATCATGGGCCGTATTGCATCACTTGCCTCCAGTCTAGATAGTGGACAAACACCAATTGCTAAAGAGATTGAGCACTTCATCCACATCATCTCTGGTGTCGCTGTCTTCCTGGGTTTGACCTTCCTAATTCTGTCCTTGATACTTGGATATGGGTGGTTGGAAGCTGTAGTTTTCCTGATTGGAATCATTGTCGCTAATGTACCTGAAGGTCTCCCTGCCACTGTAACCGTAAGTCGTGTGATTGTTTAGTTATACTTTGGTTGTAAGTCAACTTAATCTGTACAACATATTATTAGTGTTTTAAAATTGTTATAATCAATGAGTCCTGGTCATATTTCAGTATGTTTGAGCCAAAAGTGATCACTTAGCTTGTGTTTACTCACACAGGTGTGTCTGACTCTGACTGCCAAACGTATGGCCAAGAAGAACTGCCTGGTGAAGAATCTTGAAGCCGTGGAGACTCTTGGATCGACCTCCACCATCTGCTCTGACAAGACCGGAACTTTGACCCAGAACCGAATGACCGTCGCTCACATGTGGTTTGACAACCAGATTCATGAAGCAGACACCACAGAGAACCAGAGTGGAGCCTCCTTTGATAAGAGCTCTGCTACTTGGGTGGCCCTCGCACGAGTCGCCGGTCTCTGCAACCGTGCCGTCTTCCGTGCTGAACAGAGCCATCTCCCAATCCTTAGTGTGAGTTTCCCTCTAGTCATCTTAAAATCTATATGAGCTACATTAGGACTTGCAACTTTTACAATTCCAGTATCCAGTTTAACTATTTTAATGTGAGTGAAACTATGTTTAATCAAATCTGTTTTGCAGCGAGAGACAGCTGGTGATGCCTCAGAGTCTGCCCTGTTGAAGTGTATTGAGCGGTGCTGTGGTTCAGTCATTGAAATGAGAGAGAAGTACTCAAAGATTTGTGAGATCCCTTTCAACTCCACCAACAAGTATCAGGTATTTTCTATATGTTGAGGTGTTCTTTGGAGATGATGTGGATTTGACTAACAGCCCTTCATATGCCTTGTTCTAGCTCTCAATCCACAAGAATCCCAATTCTTCAGAGTCTAAGCACCTGCTGGTGATGAAGGGAGCCCCTGAGAGAATCCTAGAACGATGCTCCACGATTTTGATTCAAGGAAAAGAGCAGCCTATGAACGATGAAATGAAAGATGCTTTCCAAAATGCTTATGTAGAACTCGGAGGTCTTGGAGAAAGAGTGCTGGGTAAAGCCACCTTTTGAAGTTCTCCTTGGTATAAGCATTGAATTTATGGATACAGAAGAATATGAATACAGAGAATGATAAATTACAGCACATAAATAATTATGTGATCTCTCTCACAGGATTCTGCCACTTTTCTCTTCCTGATGACCAGTTTCCTGAGGGTTTTGCATTTGATGCTGAAGAAGTGAACTTCCCCACTGAGAACCTGTGTTTTGTTGGCCTGATGTCCATGATCGATCCTCCTCGTGCAGCTGTACCAGATGCTGTGGGCAAGTGCCGGAGTGCAGGAATCAAGGTGTTGTTATCATCGAAGATCTACTGCTTGAATACACTGTGTCCATATTCAGATAATAATCATTCAATTACAGTTACAGGTTCAACTAAAGGTTATTCATTCAAAGTCATTTAAATGAATGACTCTTCCCATACAGGTTATCATGGTTACCTGGGGACCATCCAATTACAGCTAAGGCTATTGCAAAAGGTGTTGGCATCATCTCTGAGGGCAATGAGACTGTGGAAGACATTGCTGCTCGTTTGAACGTTCCTGTTGGAGATGTCAATCCAAGGTAAACCAATCATCTCAACCAGTTTCAGATGTGGCATGTGGAATTGCTCTAGATGTCTGCTAATGCAAAGTGTGTCTCTAGAGATGCTAAGGCCTGTGTGGTCCATGGTGGAGAACTGAAGAATATGAATGAAAGTGACCTGGATGAGATCCTCAAATACCATACAGAGATTGTGTTCGCCAGAACTTCTCCTCAACAAAAGCTGATTATCGTGGAAGGTTGTCAGCGACAGGTAATGTACCATCAGACAGTTATCTATTTGATCCAATGGTGTAAATTTCAATCTAACAGTAGGGGCTGGGGGCAATAAACAAAACATTTCTCAAGAGCAATTTTTGAAGGGGATGCAAATAATACAGCCAAAATTGTACTTGTAAGGATAGATATATGTGGACACAGCATGTGTACATATCATGTTTAAATATGAGTTAGGTTCATAGGTTCACCATGCGGTCATATTATAATTAATAAATCGTCTTGCGTCCTCCACATAGTATTTTAGGTTTCATCTGGGACTGAGAACGTCTCTTATTTAGATATTCAACCACAGCAAACTGATCTGATCTGCCACTTAACATCATATTGAGCAAAACCCAACACAGCGGTAGATCATTATTAGCCTAATATCAGTTAACACACAGACTTATCACCGTGTTAGTTGTTGTGGGTGAATTACTATCCAACAAGCTACAGTATTAAACAAGCTAAGCTAGGTAACCTCATAATTGCTCAAAGACAAATACATCGGATATCATAATTGTTTTGTCATGAGTAATTTATTAATGCTCCAGCATCATCTGAATCACTTCATCCAATGTTCAAAGTGAATAAAATAGCCTTGACAGCCTACTTACACATAAATACTGAAGCACTGTTCTCTCCCACCGCCCATCGGACTTGTGTGTGTGTGTGTGTGTGTGTGTGTGTGTGTGTGTGTGTGTGAGGTAAAGGTGGAAAGCAGGCAGTGGACCAAATCACTGAGGCAAGGGAGGGTGGACTCAAAATGTTTCAAAACTCAAAATGCTTTTTTTGTGTTTATATTGTTTTACTACTTACACAATTATTTTAAGCACATGTAATTATATTATTTATAATACACGGAGTGGTTTCCAATGATATTTTTTTGGGGGGCAACCCTCAGATGGTGGGCTGATTTTTTCCTGTTGATACTATAACATTTTTCCCAGAAGGAACCATTTTGATGCATTTGTTTCCTCTCATCAGGGTGCCATTGTAGCCGTAACCGGTGATGGTGTCAATGATTCTCCTGCTCTGAAGAAGGCTGACATTGGTGTGGCTATGGGTATCGCTGGATCTGACGTATCCAAACAGGCTGCTGACATGATCCTTCTGGACGACAACTTTGCCTCAATTGTCACTGGAGTAGAAGAAGGTACAGAACAAAAAGCTGTTGAACTTTAATACCTAATTCACCTAATTTCTGGCAAGATTGATTGCACAGACACTCTTTGAACTGAATTGGACTATGACACCCATGAACCAATTATGAACTGACTTTAACTGAAAAATTGAGTGTTTACTATTGTCCTCTTGCATTATCGACACACTATTTTCAGGTTTAATACTGTAAAGCTGCTTTGACACAATCTTTATTGTATACCGCGTTATATAAATAAAGGTGACTTGAATTAAGACGTTATGTAGTAGGATCCATGTCATTGACTCTTATTTCTCAAACATGTGTCCTCCACTTCAGGACGTCTGATCTTTGATAACTTGAAGAAGTCTATTGCCTACACGCTGACTAGTAAGATCCCTGAGATGTCACCCTTCCTCTTGTTTGTCCTTGTGGGTATTCCTCTACCTTTGGGCACCGTCACCATTCTCTGCATTGACTTGGGCACTGACCTGGTAAGAAAAATGACTAGAAAACTTTAAATTTTGCAATCTGTATTTAATTCATTTTAAACTTTTGCCACAGATTCCTGCTATCTCATTAGCCTATGAAAATGCAGAAAATGACATCATGAAGAGACAACCCAGAAATGCGCAAACAGATAGGCTGGTGAACGCGAGGCTAATCAGTATGGCATATGGTCAAATCGGTAAGCACATTCTTGCTCCATAAAGAGAGCTCTGTTTTTTTTTAGCATAGCAGCAATTAAAGATCTTTAACAATTATAATCTTAGTCTTAACATATATGAAAATGGGCAAGCAATTCATTTTACTGTCATGATTTTTCTTTTTAGGTATGATCCAAGCAGTTGCAGGGTTCTTTACCTACATTGTGGTTATGGGTGAGAATGGATTCTGGCCCAGCTATCTGCCGGGACTTCGAGTTGGTTGGGAAGACAGATCTATAAGTGACCTGGAAGATAGCTATGGTCAACAATGGGTTAGTGTCAAAGCTTTGGCAATCCAAATGTGAAACAAAAAAGCTTCTATATTATAGCACAAATGTGACAACAATAAAAAAATGAATGTTTTAAATATTTTTATAAACACTGCTTTGTTTTTGTGTTTTAATTGTCCGATGCAGACCTTTGAGGCCAGAAAGATTATAGAGTCCACATGCCACACAGCATTTTTCATCAGTATTGTGGTTGTGCAGTGGGGTGACTTAATTATTGTAAAGACCAGAAGAAATTCCATCATACAGCAGGGAATGAAGTATGTAAACAAAGGGATGCAAACAAGCTTCAAAGAAGCCATACATTATTGGTGGATTGTTTGTTCAGTTGCAGCACGAGGCTGCTCACATTAAAGCCTTTTCACAATTTGTTCTTTTCTTCTTTCCAAGAAACAAAGTCCTCATCTTTGCCTTTTTTGAGGAAGCTGCTCTGGCATCTTTCTTGTCCTACTGCCCAGGCATGGACGTTGCAGTGAGAATGTATCCTCTAAGGTAAGTGGATGTCGTAATTTATGTAGACTTTTGCACACATGTAATTGAAAATCTTTTGATTTGTTTAGCTGACTTTGAATGGCATGAGGAATTTAAACAATGAAATAAAATCCTTGTATTCTTTCATGCAGACCGTTGTGGTGGTTCACTGCCGTCCCATACTCACTTCTCATCTTCATCTATGATGAAGTCAGAAAATACCTCCTACGACGGAATCCAGGAGGTAATAACAGATTTTTCCTATTGCTTTAGGAAATTAAGAATGAACTCTAATATCAGTGCTATTTTGTTTTCAGGATGGGTGGAACAAGAAACATACTATTAAAACAAGAAGACTATTAAAACACTTTTCTCAAAATTATACAGTACTGTGCATTTCAGCAAATAAATGTCAAGTTTTGTTGAGCTGATTTTTGTGTGTGTTTTATTAAACTAGAACAGAATATAAAAATAACGTCCATGCAGAAAGTATAACAAAGGGTCATAGTGCATTTTAAGTCATATAAGGTGATATAAATATAAATTCAACAAAGTCATGATATAGATACATCATCATCTACCAGCAGGGGTTTACTGATAGACAATATAAATCAACCGAATCTTAGCCTAACCAGCGATCAGCATTTAAATTCAGTGTAGCATAGGGTCACATGCTCAATGCTGATTCTCATGCACAGTTGACAGAAAACAAGACAACAACGGCAAAGTTTAATATGACTATAAATGCACTGCTGCATTTACCAGACACTGTTGTACAAAGTCACTTACACTGTATTCTGTTTACATATATCAGTCTATATTTATCAGTATTTGCCTTCTCTGGGAATTGAATCCATGACCTATAATACTGAGAGTTAAAACACTTCTTGGTATAATAAAGGTCATGTGGCATGTAGGCTGTGTAAGATGTGTTTATACATATCAGTGAAACCAGAAGAACATGCTGAACATCAGTCAAACATTCCATTATAAAAATATTATTCCACAAATGTGTGCCATTATGTCATTCTCAGCTGTGTTATACTCCTAAACTGTTTAAGGAAGTAAGGCTGATATGGGGGCTGTGAGGCTCTGTTGACTGACGAAACAGAACATTGTTCACAAAACAAGGCTCAGGTCCAACAAACATTTATGCTTTACAGTGCTTAATTGTTTTCATATATGGTAGTAGTTTGATTTATCATTTATTACAATTGAGTCATTTTTAAATTACCTTTGAAATGGACAGCTTTTCAAAAAGCCAAAAAATTCTAGTCAAAAAATCAGAGAGCATCTAATTTTCAACTAAGATGTCTTTCATTATAGCAGACGAAATAAATACATAATACTTAAATTTGCAGATAAATACGTGCACATTAATTAACATGGACATTATATTTGAATATTAGCATACAATGTTATGAAGAAACTCAACTGTCACAAAAATAAGACACGACGAAGGTTAAATGAATGTTAAAGATGACACCTGCCAAACTCCTCCCCATTAAGTAGTAGACAGGGAACACATTTGTGAGCCTGGTTTGCACACACATGGATTTGTGTATCCCAGCGGCTGGCAGGAGGATATGGAGTGGTGTCCTGGAATCCAAAGTACCACGATTTGAATTGAAATAAGTAACACAGGGCTTGGTGTAGGTGGATTCTGGCTGTCTTTGTTGGACTGTGTGTTTCTTCATATGGTTGTCTTATTTTTTCCCTTCTGATAATGTTTTATTTGTTGTCGAGATTTTTCTTTGGCTCTACTTTTTATGGGGTCAGGTAAGGTTGCCGTTTAATGTATTATACAATGTTTTATGCATAGATATAGTTTCACGTTTGTTCTTGGGGGTTAAAAAGGCAGGAAGGTGGCATATACATATATGCTTTTATACGAGTCACAGTTGTGGGAATTCCTGTATCATGCTCAAATGTTGTCCAAAGCAGACATGACAGTGGTGAACTTTAAGCTGATTCTGTAAAGACCCAACCACAAAAAAAAATAAAAAAATATTGTGAAATTCGAGAAAACAGCACTTTTGGTGTTGCTTATCATATGTTTTAAACATAAAAAGGTAACACTTTACAATGAGGTGTCATTTGTTAATATTACTTAATGCATGAATTAACATAAACGAACAATGAACACTACATTTATTTGACTCTTTATTAATCTTTGTTAATAATAGTCGTTCATTGTTCATGTTAGTTCACAGTGCATTAGCTAATGTTAACAAACACAACTTGTGATTTTAGTAATGCATTAGTAAATGCTGAAATTAACTTTAACTAAGATTAATAAGTGCTGTGGAAGTATTGTTCATGCTTAGTTCATGTTAACTAATGTTGTTAACATTTAGAATTTAACTATTTTTGCGCACGCACACACACACACACACACGTTGGTTTTATAGTTTATAGGGACTCTCCATAGGCGTAATAAATTAATGATGCATTTATATAGCACTTTATTGTGTATTGATGTACACCCAAAGCACTTTACAATCATGTGTGTGGTTGGGGGTCTCTCCTCCACCACCACCAGTTTGCAGCATCCACTTGGATGATACGACAGCTGCCACAGGAAAACGGCGCCAGTGCGCTCACCACACACCAGCTACAGGTGGAGAGGAGAGAGAGTCATAGAGACAATCAAGTGTATGCTCTCACCACACACCAGCTACAGGTGGAGAGGAGAGAGAGACATAGAGACAATCAAGTGTATGCGCTCACCACACACCAGCTACAGGTGGAGAGAGAGAGAGTCATAGAGACAATCAAGTGTATGCACTCACCACACACCAGCTACAGGTGGAGAGGAGAGAGAGTCATAGAGACAATCAAGTGTATGCTCTCACCACACACCAGCTACAGGTGGAGAGGAGAGAGAGTCATAGAGACAATCAAGTGTATGCGCTCACCACACACCAGCTACAGGTGGAGAGGAGAGAGAGTCATAGAGACAATCAAGTGTGCACCACACACCAGCTACAGGTGGAGAGGAGAGAGTCATAGAGACAATCAAGTGTATGCTCTCACCACACACCAGCTACAGGTGGAGAGGAGAGAGTCATAGAGACAATCAAGTGTATGCTCTCACCACACACCAGCTACAGGTGGAGAGGAGAGAGAGTCATAGAGACAATCAAGTGTATGCTCACCACACACCAGCTACAGGTGGAGAGAGAGAGTCATAGAGACAATCAAGTGTATGCTCACCACACACCAGCTACAGGTGGAGAGAGAGAGAGAGTCATAGAGACAATCAATTGTATGCTCTCACCACACACCAGCTACAGGTGGAGAGAGAGTCATAGAGCCAATCAAGTGTATGCTCACCACACACCAGCTACAGGTGGAAAGGAGAGAGATTCATAGAGACAATCAAGTGTATGCTCTCACCACACACCAGATATAGGTGGAGAGGAGAGAGAGAGTCATAGAGACAATCAAGTGGATGGGGATTATTGGGAGGCCATGATTGACACGGGCCAGTGGAGCCACACAGACCACAGGGAGAGCACCCCCGGCTGGACTCTCTAACACCTCTTCCAGCAGCAACCTAGTGTTCCCAGGAGTCTCCCATCCAGGTAATGACCAGCTCAACCCTGCTTAGCTTCAGTGGGCAACCGGTCTTGATCTGCAGGGTGATATGGATGCTGGCATATGGCTTTTTATTATAAATGGTATATCAATATATACTATTATTTTAGTATGAATGGTTTTTATACTGTACAAACTGTATTTTCTATCGCCCTACACCAGTCCCTACACCTAAACTTAGCCCTCACAGGAAACTTGCATTTTTACTTTCTCAAAAAAACGAATTCTGTATGATTTATAAGCCTTTTGAATTATGGGGACACTGATCATGTCCTCATAAATCACCTTCTCCTTGTAATACCTGTCATACCCATGTCATTATGCAAATTTGTGTCCTCATAAACCACACACACACACACACACACACACACACACACACACAGTCTGTGATAAACTGGTGTGACCTTGTTACTGTCAATGCATTATCCAAAATCAGTCGCCGATCATACTGAATGTAATAAAATCTGAATAATTCTCACCAAAGTTTCGCTGCTTCCCTTGTTAATTCTTGTTATTCATGTTTTAATCAGGCTACTTTTCTGGTCGGGCAAGTAAAATTATATTATAAGCGTTAATGTTGAGCCCTGTTTATTGTACGTAAAAAAATTAGTTGCAGATGATCGTCGAGTCAAAATGTCCAGCTCCTGAGACCTGGCGTATCTGATGAACATGAAAAATATTGAATGTTACATTGTATAATTTTCACTTAATGTAAGGAAAAGGTTAGTTAAAACTTGAATTTTAAAATTAAAGGTCAAATTAAAACTCACTAATCCATACAATTTAATATTCCTTCTCAACATAGGGGGCCCAAAAGAAGCTGGTGGAGGACTCATGAACGGTGATGTGATGATGCTGGAGAAACTGCTGTCAGAGATGTGACCAGTTCATGATTAAAAGTGAGATCTGCTGGTTCAGACGCTCCTGGAGTCAGAGAAAAAAGATGCTCTTCACAGTTTCGTTTTGCACAATTAACAATAATTAATACAACAAAGATAATTCAGTCACATTTATTCACAACTTATTTTGAATATTTTTTCTTTCCTTTGATTAACAGGCCAAGATATGTACCTGGAATAAACCGGTGGCTGAAGTAGCATTTTGTCCGTCCAAAAATACTCCTGTATACATGCAGTACAATTGTTTTTTGTAGCTGTTAAACAAGACACACACACACACACACACACACACACACACACACACACACACACACAAGGGTACTTGTTGACTCTGGTACCAAGTACTGCAGTCTTAATTCAGCATGTAAAAGCAATAGTTCCTCTTTCAGTCAGTCACGTTCGATGTTGGGGTCTCGCAGAAGTCAGTATGTCGACATAATGTCTCCGTTCCCTCTTTCAGAGAACAATGGTTACATACATAACTGAGATGTTTCTAGGTTACCAGTGTTTAAGATATTTTTCCTACAGTCTGCCACTATTAGTAAAAGTGCCCGATAATATAGTGGTACAGAGAGTAAAAGAAGTTCTGCAAATTATCTATAGCAAATAACGAATTCTATTTTGTTTAAACAAGCTATTCACTTTGCAAGTTAATTTCTTTCCTCTGAACTGTGCATTTTCTCTTTCTAGTCAGCCAATCAGAAACTTCCCAGAGCAGTTCCACTACAAACCTTCAGTTTCAAAGTCTCAGACTCTTTTAAATATTTTCTGACATATTAAATTTAGTATGACATAAGTCATTTGGTACGAAACTGTGGATTCATTGAAGAATAAATTGCTAATGATCGGTAATGAGACAATGACTCAATCTGTCAGGAGAGAGAGAGAGATAGATGAGGGGGGAGAGAGAGAGGGACGAGGAGATTTGTTTTATTTTTAACAAAACAACTTTATTACATCATTTCTTCACTTCATAACAAAATTACAGAAAAAAACACAACTCTCCTTCTACCACATTACAGACAGCATCCATATAACACCACTGCTGTTCAAAAGTTTCAACATCATTCATTGCTCTATAATACCTAAAATATATTATAATCCTAGACCTAACAAATGCTTTAAAAATCTCTTGACCGTGTACATTTTCAATTTTGTGGTAAGTTTTGCAAGTTTTCTTGACCCAGTAAGAAGTTAATTAGCTGCCATTGTATCTTTTTCTTCTGGCTGTAACCAGCACCCCGAATAAATTTATGTTACGTATATTCCTCTCCACATTTAAAAAGACTACTCAATAGATCAAACAATTGTATCAATCGTATGCATTCCAAATAACAATGAAAAACAGTCTCTACATCCACAAAAAATACCCTTGTCATCAACGCTGGGATTAACAACAGAAATAAAAGCATCAACTTCTACAATCCCATGTAAAATCCTCCACTGTAAATCCCCAACACGTTTCATCACAGGTGGTTTATACAGAACTATCCACACTGGTTTTGTTCCCTCATCTAAAACAAGTTTACTTCTCCACACTGTATCATTCCTCTTATCCAAAGATGTCTTATTATATACACTTTCACAAAACATTTATATAGAAGTCCCCCCCAGCATAGTAAAGCCCAAATTCTTTAGCCCTTCCAAATCTAATAAAGGCCCTGATGTATCTGTACTAGTGTATGCCTGGTAGTCCGTCAATGTTAGTTCCTCGTTTCAGGCGCTCAGTCACGTTCAGATGTTGGGGTCAACCAGACTCATATCTTTCAAATCTGGTGTGAGATCAAGTCTTGGAAAAGGGTTCTTTTCAGGAGAACATCTTTAAAACCTTTAACCACTTCCTCATCTGTTAACTTTCTTTTCCAAAGTTCAATCATATTTTCAGTATGAGGAACTGATCTCTGTCCCAGCAAGTTGACCACTGCATCCACATTATTCAGTCCCAGCCACATCCACTATGTGCTTCAGTTGAACAGTTCTGGAGGAGCACAGTATCTGAGTGAGTCCCAGCATGCTCTCATCTCTTATATCAAACCTGGCTCCTTTAACCAAAGGTTCTTCAAGCAATCAGAACAATGTGCACGTTTTCTCCAATCTGTGAACAAAAAAAAGTCTCCAGACCTTAAAAAGTCCATGATAAAAAGATGGTAGTCCATTTAAACAAATGTTCTTTGGATCCATTAAAAAAGGGCAGCATCCAAACCAAGACTTTCCACCCTTTGCACAATTGTTTTAGCAGTCATCCTCCATACCAGCTCTTCAGATCTATTTAAAAACTTCTGAATAAACTGTAAGCAAAATATCGATAACCTACTTTGCAGGTGCACCATACCCTGACCACCTTCCTCTTTTGGCAAATATAGCACACTTTGGGGTATCCAGTGTTGTTTATCCCAAAAAAAGTTAACTAAAATTGACTGTAACTTTGGCAGAAGGCCAGTAGGTGGATCCATGCAAGGACAGTTTATGCCACAATGTTGATGCAACTAAATTATGAATTACCAGCACTCTTCCTCAAAAATACATTTTTGGATGGATCCAACTCCATTTTTTAAGTCTAACTTCTATCTTTTCCACAATTCCCTCCCAGTTTTTCTGTTGTGCCTTAAAATATTGGTACTTGAATCATTCTAATTAATTTTGACCCAAAACCCATTTTTTCCACAAGTACTGATGTCCAATTCTGTCAAAAGCTTTTTCCCAGTCAATCGAAAGTCCTAAGTCCACCCCAGAAGCCTGAGACATCCAAAACATCCTAATTAGATGAACATTGTCTAAAATTGATCTACCAGGCACAAAGTTGACCACTGCATCCACATTATTCAGTCCCAGCCACATCCACTATGTGCTTCAGTTGAACAGTTCTGGAGAGCACAGTATTGACTGAGTCTTAGCATGCTCTCATCTCTTATATCAAACCCCTGGTTCCACGTTTTCTCCAATCAGAACAAAAAAGTCTCCAAGACCTTCAAAAGTCCATGATCAAAAGATGGTAGTCCATTTAAACAAATGTTCTTTGGATCCATTAAAGGGCAGCATCCAAACCAAGACTTTCCACCCTTTGCACAATTGTTTTAGCAGTCATCCTCCATACCAGCTCTTCAGATCTATTTAAAAACTTCTGAATAAACTGTAAGCAAAATATCGATAATACTTTGCAGGTGCACCATACCCTGCCCACCTTCCTCTTTTGGCAAATATAGCACACTTTGGGGTATCCAGTGTAGTTTATCCCAAAAAAGTTAACTAAAATTGACTCTATTTCAGATTTCAATTTTTTCATAGCTTGTGTAATATCCCGAGAAACATTGAAAGCATAATGTTGACAACGCAATTATATTTCAATCTTTCCATAATCCCACCACTGTCTCAAATCACTAAAACATTGCTTTCTTAACATAAATTGATTCATCGATGTGTTAAAATGCCAAAAAGCATATTTAACCTTAACAGTCCCAATTCAAATCTGGCATAAAACCAAAGAATGATCAGTAAAACCAACTGGCACAATTTCACATTTTCTCACAACATTAACATTGTGTTTAAAACAATAAAATCGATCAAGCCTTGCCATGGAAAGAAACTTCTCTCTTATATGTGACCATGTATATTTACACTATTTAGAAAAATAACTATTTCTGTACCATTTGTAGGGGCATAGACATTTATAAAAACTCTTAATTTTTTTAAATTCAGCCCGTATTATTATAAGTCTTCCAGCTATTACTTCTTCCACCTGATATGATACAGGTAAAACACTTTTAGAAAACAAGAGCCCCAGCACCTCTATTAGAGCTCATATGTGTTAACAACACTTCTCCCTCCCATTCTGTTTTCCAGTCAGTAGCGTTGATACAATCACTGTTTCCTGTATGTATATATGTTACATTAATGCTCTTCTGTTTAATTAGTTCAAACCACAACATTATTTTCTGTATATCTCTTCATTCTTAATTTTGCTTTTAGTAAATGGAGTTTTAAAATCTCCTCTTCGTTCCCAAATTCGCTGTCCATTCCTTCTTCTTCTAAAACAGTCTCTGCAGCCTCAACAACAGTACTGGATTCAGCACTTAAATCTTCTCCTTCACCCCCATCTGTCTCTTTCATCTCTGTGTCATTCACTTGTTCAGACACGTGCTCTTTTATCGCATTATCCCGCACCTGCTCTTCCACAATTACACCACCATCCTCAGCAGCCACATCACCGGTCTTCTCTGTACAGGCATGTGTTACGTGCCCCCCCGTCCACATCCAAAACAGCTCATTGTTTCAGATGATGCAAAGACAATATAGTCATAACCAATAATCCTAAATTTACAGGCCACACTACTTTAATCTGTTTCACTTTTCAAGATCATGTGAACCTGGTGTCTAAAACATACAACATGTTTTATAAAAGGTGATTTACAGCCTAGTAGAATTATTTTCATTTGAGAGATTATTTTTCCATGCCTCGATAGTTCTGCCACCAATAAATCATCTTTAATGAAAGGAGGAGCATTTGACAATGTAATCTTCCTTGCTGGCTGAACCAAAGACATTACTGGGGTAAAAGTAGCTTTTATTATTACCCCACTTTAAACCACTGCAATGTTCACTTTCTCTACAGCGTCGAGAAAAACAACGACAGCACCATTCATTCTCAACGCTGACAAGATACTCTCATACCTGACGGCCTTTCCAACTGCCAAACTACATTCCCCAACAGAACAATTCATCACCGGCACGATTTTAAATTCTGTGCCTCCATGAAAGATGCTCAAATGCTGCATCACCTGAAAACACTGACGCCGTCGCAGCCGCCATGGCTCACCAGCAAACACTGACCAGCAGCGTTCACAACTTATAACTTAACAGAAACTTTCCTTTCTACACACCAACTCAATCCTTGGAAAACGTTCAAGAAACCTTTGCAAACTGACACAATAAAGGAACGATTTTTAGAAAAAAAGAGACTGATACTCACTCGTGCCGCACCACTCTCACGCCAACTCCTCAGCATGCACTCAGACAGAGAGAGAGAGAGTGGGAGAGAGTGAGGGAGGGAGAGAGAGAGAGAGAGAGGGAGGGGAAAGAGAGGGAGGGAGGGAGAGAAAGGGGAGGGAGGAGAGAGAGAGATGAGAGAGAGAGAGAGAGAGAGAGAGAGAGAGAGAGAGAGAGAGAGAGAGAGGAGAGAGAGAGAGAGAGGGAGGGAGAGAGAGAGAGAGAGAGAGAGGAGAGAGAGGGAGGGAGGAGGGGAGAGAGAGAGAGGAGAGAGAAGAGAGGGAGGGAGGGAGAGAGAGAGAGGGAGAGAGAGGGAGGGAGAGAAGAGAGGAGGGAGAGGAGAGAGAGAGAGAGAGGAGAGGGAGGGAGAGGGAGGGGAGGGAGAGAGAGAGAGAAAGGGAGGAGGAGAGGGAGGGGGAGAGAGAGAGAGAGAGGAGAGGAGAGAGGGAGAGAGAGAGGAGAGAGAGAGAGAGAGTGAGTGTTTAACAGACTGTGTTCTCACTGCACAGACGAGCTGCACTTCCTTGGAGTGCAGCAAATATAAACACATCAAAGATGCCTATTTCAAACAAATAGCGCTAGTGTCACCTGAATTCAACAAAGAGCAACACGTTCTCGTATATATTGGGAGAGAAGGAAAAGTGCATCCACCTGGCAGCGCAGTATGTGCACTCCTGCCATCAAATGAGCTGAACCCTCCTCACCATCTACACTAGCTCTCTGTACTCTTTTAATCTATTGCTTTTTGTTTTTTAATTGGGACATGCCTTTTAATGTATGTTTGTATGTTTGAATTGCATAGAGAGGAGAGGGAGATAATTTTGATTGTTCATTTGTATTTACTTGCCAATCAATAACAATACTGTCAGATAAAGTATACAGTCATATCAAATATTTGTTGTAATTATTATATAATTCAAAAGTAACTAAATAACTGTTTTGCATATCACACATTAAGTTTCTGTTTTGTTTTTCCGGTGTTATCTGTAACATCATAATTTGCATAAAATGTGTTGCTATAATTGAACCCTTTGTTCTTGGAGCGAATGAGTTTACTTTTGTAATGCACAGATACATATATTTTTCAGAGTAAATATAAAGTTTATAGAATCTGGCAACTATATGAGCACAACCTTTTCAACTAAAGGTGGCCTTAGAACGGAATTCCCCAACCCCAGCAAGATAGGAGGAGGAGTAGATCAGAGATCACATAATGCTTTTGTGGAAACATTTAATAAAAAATAAAAAAATTAAATGTAGAGTTTAGTAGAATACAGCTTCACATGACCCATACACAATCAGGCAGCACGTTTGTTTGACATCGTTTCTTGTGTCTGACATATAAAAATAATTTCCCCAGTAACTTGATATGCAGGCATGCAGTAAAATTGTGGAGGAAGGCAAAGGTCTATTTCTGACTAAAAAGGCTGTGTTTACAGGTGATGTCCTTTAAAAATGCTCTACACAACTGCCGTCAACCAATGTGACCGTGCTAAGATTTCTATCATTTCACGAGTTCGTGTGCCCATATAATCTTAGCATTAGTGCTAAACAGATTTGGCTTGATGTCTGCAATGGAGGCTCAGAGAGACTATTCTACTCGAGCTCCGATAGCACCCCTCCACCCCATAGACAAGATAAATAAATAAATATGCATAAAAGGAGGAGATGAAGAGGTGGAGGGATGCCGAAAGAACTAACATCGGAAGTGGTAAGAAGGCTGTATTTATACTCGGATATTAATTGGAAGATTAGATGGGTGTACTCCTCCTGAAATTATAACAATAACTTCACTTATTCACTCCAAGCATTTGAAAAGAAAAAAATCTACACCTTCCCAAAACTAACCTTTGCCTGCTTTCTCACAAAGTGAAAGTTTACATGATGGACGGTTCATTGGCCATATTACAGTGATTATATACATCAGTCTGAACAAAAAACATGCTTTGACTCATGCTTTGTCTTTTTGGTGTCATGCAGTTTAAGAGACAAGAACAGTTTGTTGGTTCTGCTGGGATCAAGAGTTGAATAACCAGTTTTAAGAAAGACTGTTTGTCATTCCAAATAAAAGACAAGTGCATTGTTTTAATGGATTCTTCATCGATCCTGAGAGACAACAGACAGCGAGTACACAAAGCAATACACAATTGTAATGGAGAATTGTAGATGGTACATTTACATTTACGCATTTAGCAGACGCTTTTATCCAAAGCGACTTACATTGCATTCAAGTTACAGTTTCTACATTTTTATCAGCTCTTGATAAGCATGGTAGCATTATTATAGACCTCAGTCAGGTTAGAATTGAACACCTTATTGAATTTAATGTAAATGAAAACGAGGCAGTGGGTATAGATTACAGTCTTTACAATGGCACACTGTATAAAGGTGACCTTTTCACAACTTTAAGAACTGCTTTCTGGAGGTCCTGTCCACTAAAAGCCGAATAATCAGTAAGTTGTTAAGCAACTGTACAAACCACTGAACATACTGTACTTCAGTCCCTCACAGCCCTGCTTTCATCTCTGTCAAAAATGACATATGGTGTTACATGCAATGTTTAATCAATTGATTTCAAAAATAATATTAAGAGTACTAAAATCAAGGACATTAAGCCCACCCTCTGAAAAAGTTATAATAATATTTTTTCTTTTGGTATCCAGTTTGTCTACAGCAATGATTTGTCTGTATTAAAAATCAAACAAACAAACAAAAAACAGTACCCTCTGATTTCTGCCTCATGTTGTTGCTCTTGTCGTGGTTTCTGTCCTTTTGTGTTATCATTGATGTGATCTCTGCTCTGGTTGGCGTGTCCACACATCTCGTATATAGTTAGTAGTATACTGTATGTAGTGTAAATAGTCTTGGTGTTTCTGCAGGGGGTTAGTGCCTTTTCTTTGTGGTTATCTTTTTCTCCTGGGTATGGGAGGTATGACAGTTTCCTTAATTATTTCAACTTAAGTTGATTTTGGTGTGGTCAATTTCTAAAGCTGATGTGCTGCCAAATAATTAAATATTTAGAGGGATAATTCACCCAAAAATTACTGTTGTGATCATTTATTCACCCTCAAGTTGTTCCAAGTTGATGCTTCCTGAACCCTTGGCTTTGTGAACATCATGTTTGGACGTTTGAGGCAGTTTAAAGGACATGGACATTTGAACTCTGTTGCATAAGGTAGAAATCTTCCATTTAAATGTTATTTTTTCAACTATATCCATATAATGAAATGTGATACCTCCAACACTACTTAAACAAACCCATGAGAAAAGAATGAAAGAAAATAGTCTGGTTGTAATGAGGTAGCTCACAGGTGTGAACAGACTGTTTTTAGCCTCAACAAAGAGTGTTTTCATTGGAAAGAAAATACATCTGTTTCTCAAGAAGAAAGTTACATCTTGCATTTAATAAGAATATTTACTCAATATATATTTAAAATTGTTACTGCATCTGGTCATTTCAGCAATATGATCAATTCAATGGAGCTGAATTTGCTTTTGATCTAAAAAAAATAATGAAAACACTAAATAGAGGTTAGTGCAGGGGCGATTATGGGATTTTTTAAATAAGGTAGCGTGATATAAAAATGACACTGCATATGTGCCTGGGCAACACATCTATCTTTTTATAAATAAAAACCATTGAACAAACAGTAATTGTTATCAACTTCTTGTATTTTCCAAACATACTCTCTCTCTCTCTGTGTGTGTGTGTGTGTGTGTGTGTGTGTGTGTGTGTGTGTGTGTGTGTGTGTGCGTGTGTGTGTGTGTGTGTGTTTTTGTGTGTGTGTGCGTGTGTGTGTGTGTGTGTGTGTGTGTGTGTGTGTGTGTGTGTGTGTGTGTGTGTGTGTGTGCACGCATGCGTGTGTTCCCTTTCCTTTTTTTCCCCACTAAAGTCTGTCTAAAAATAAACAAACCTCTAACTTAATCATCAAAATTACACAAATAGTCTATCATCAATATATGAGTCATGGTCTCATCTAGCAAGTATATCTTTTTTTATATGTTTTTTTTTTGTGTGGGGGGGCCTCTAGACACGCCCATGGGTTAGAGGCAATAGTGAGCCATGCCATTTTAGTCATGCATACAATTATAAATAGTTTGTTTATTTATACACTAAAAATAACACATAGTCCACTGTTATTATATAATATTTGTTGGCATTCAGCAATGTGAATAGGTCTATACTGAAAGAAAATGGTGTAGGATTTACTTTGAAACAGTTCACAAAAATTCTAATGAAATTTCTAAGTAACTTTCTCATTGATTATTTAGGCCTACACATAAACAGGCAGCAGAGGATTTAGAAATCAATGCAAACTTAAGAGAGAAATTGTTCCACCTGTATTTGAATGCGAAGTGATGTTTGCAGCATCCACATCTGTGTGACGCTGCTGGAGGCATACATGTGGACTACATTTTAAGGCACTGTGAAGGACATGGAGGCTGTGACAGTCTATTGACAGACAACAGAACCGCAGAAGTTATACGTGTAACTATATTTTCATCAGCAGAAAGCCAAAAATATTGTCAACACGAGCACATCCTTTTCAACTAAATGTGACTTGGAAAGAACGGGGATTTCCCAATGACAGCATGTGGGATGAGCTATACGTGGAAACATTTCTTTAATAAAAGGTGACTGATGCTACACTTTGTTTGATAAGCTTGACTTTTGAGTCAAATCTGGTTTTGCTTTTGGCCTTGTAGCTTTTCTCTTCTCCGGTTTGATGTGGGTATTTCCGTTGGTTTCCTGAACAAGACTTACCACATGAACTTCTCTTTTTGCTTCTTTGAATAATGGCTGACATGGTCACAAGTTTAGAAAGTGTATCTGAGCAGAGAATGACACTGTATTTTTGGATAAAGTTTTTTTTTTGTGACGTGTAGTATAGTGATTATACAGGATCATAATTCATATCCACCTCTCAAGGATGCAGTGAATGTTTCCAGTTCAAGGTCCTTTCAGCGTAAGTTTCTCTTGGTGATTCAGTAGACTGACTCTCTCTTCTTATCAGATGCAGTTAGAAATAATTTAGTCAATAGTAAAACTAAAAAGCTATTTTAGTGATATATTTGAGATGGTATCTCAGATAACCTGCTCCTGATAAACTATGATCACTTTACATGTTGTTAGATTAATTTTTCTTGTTTTTTTTCCCAGCTTAGGTTGCAGTATGAAACACAACTTTTACTATTTAGTCAACAAATCATTGAGTAAATTGTTTTACAGACAACATACAATAGAAACATTATAAAATATATTTTTATCTGGCTATACACATCCTTTTTTCATTCTATCTGTTTGGCTAGAATAGCTTGGTTTGTATATTCACCTCTTTTTAGTCTTCAAGAAAAATTGAGAGACAAGATGAAAATCCAGCTCTATCTATTTAGTCATTACATTTTTGGATATGGGTAGTTGATATATCAATGTGTCCTATGGTGTGAAGGAAAAAACTAAACTCTAACATTGAAGATACACCTCTCTCATGCTATTTGTAGCTCGAAGAAGATACATTTTTCTCATGTTATTTGTATGTTAAGTTTTTATTTCTACATTTTTGCTGTGTCACACCATAAGATACAGTCTTTTTTTTGTAAACTACCCATATATATTTAATGACATGTCAGAGATAAGGGAACATGTTATAGAATAAAACTCTTGTCGTGAGGGAACCTGCTTCACACAGCCACTATCAGGCAGTGACTTTGTTTGTCATTGCTTCCTGTGTACGACACGTAAGAATGATTTTCTCAGTAACCTGATATTCATATAGACATGCTGTTCATTTGTGGAGGAAGGCAAGGGTCTATTTCTGACTAAAGCATCTATGATGAAGCAAACTTCTAAGGAGGACAAACTGACACTTTGCATAAGAAGTGCATGATGAACCATTAAAGATGCTTGAAGGAGGTTAAGGTGATGTTCTTTAACAATGCTTGTTATCGAAACTGCCTTCGACCAACATGACCTTGTTAAGATTTATTTATTTATTCAAAAAATAGTTTTCTCTCATATCTCTAAATCTACACCTTCCTAAAACTAGCCTTATAGCATTTAAAGTTTAAAAAGCATAGCTTTCCTCATGAAGTAATATGATGGTTCGCTGGATGGTTGACCATATTACAGTGATTATATACATCATTCTGAACAAAAACCATGCTTTGACTCATGCTTTGTCTTTTTGGTGTCATGCAGTTTAAGAGACAAGAGCAGTTTGTTGGTTCTGCTGGGATCATTAGTTGAATAACCAGTTTTAAGAAAGACTGTTTGTCATACCAAATATAAATTGTTCTAACAGATGGGTTGTTCATCGATCTTGAGAGAAATCAGGCAGTGTGTAACAGTGTGTAACCCATTAAAAACATAGAACAACTTAAATATATATATTTTTAAAGTGTAAAATAATTGATCTTATATGGCACATAAATACAAAGCAAAGTATATAAATTGTGAGATGTTGCTAAATTCAATGGGCATAAAGAGAGAAGGAACATTTCTGTACTTTAGTTGGGTTTGAAACCATAATGAATTATTAATACACAATCTTTACAATGGCACACACTGTATAAAGGAGCTAGATCATGTTTTTCAAAATGGTATAATGGAGTTTTTGTCTAGCTAATGATTTTTTCAGAAAGACTTTTCATCAGCAGAACAATCAGTACGTTGTTAGACTCCAGAACAAACCATTAAACTCACTGTACTTCAGTCCCTCACAGCCTCGTTTTCATTCAAAGCAAAACACATAATTTGGCACTAGCCTGAATAAATAGCAATGATTTATCTTTATGATACAACAACAACACAAATAATAAACACTAATTCATGATACAGAGTTGTGGTTTTGTCATTGTTACTTTAATTTTGTGTTATCATTGTTGTGATCAACAGTGATTCCAAAAAGTTGTTCTAAAAATACTATTAAGGAACCATAAACTGTTTGGTTACCAATATTCTTCACAATATCTTCTGTTATATGTTAAACTGAAGTAAGAAACTCATACAGGTTTAGAACAACTGGAGGTTGAGTAAATGATGACCGGCTTTTCATTATTGGGTGAACTATCCCTTTACCCTTGAGAATACCCCTTGGAAAGGTTTATTTATGGTACGCCCTGTCCTGAGATCCAGGTTACAATACATATAAATGTTCAAACTCAAACTGCAGGTTCCGGTAAGCTCCTAACGATGGGACAGTGTGGATGTTTAAGACAGTTTGAAGGACATGGGGGCCGTGAGACTCTCTTTACTCTGTTGCCTCAACAAAGTTGCGTTGTAACTTCCGTCTCTAAACATTTTATATTTACTAAATATACTGTAAGCTTTCCAAATGTTACAGAATCTGGTCATTTTCAGCATGACCAATTAAATCGACCTACATTTGCTAGAAATTAGTTCAAACACTAAATAGAGGTTGGTGGAAATAGTAGCCCAACACATTTTAGCCATGACCAGCAGTATAGATAGTTAGATAGATTAGTAATATATATAATTACAGTCTAATCTTTCTATAAAAGCATGTTGGCTTTCAGCAATGAGATTAATAGGTCAATGCGCCGCCACTCAGAAATGGCTAATATATTTCAAGTTGAAGTTGAAAGACTGAAAGTATTTTGTTGTAAAAACCTACTCTAATAATCGTAATATATATATATATATATATGTTTTTTTTGTGTGTTTTTTTACAGTGTACTACCAATAAACTAAATAAGCTTAATGAAGAATAAAAAATGCACATTACATTTTAACATTTAGTTCAACAAATCCCAGAATAAATAGCACAACAGATTACATTACAAATACAAATGTAATTGCCAAGATTAACAAATAAATCAGAGGTATTTTATTAATTATGAATGAAATGATAGACAATCTGTACATGCACACACTGTATAAAGTGCTTGCTCCATTTTTGACAACTTTCAAAACTGTATTATGCAGTTTTTGTCGACTTAATTAATTTATTTATGTTTTTCAGAAAGACTTTTCATCAGCTGAACAATCAGTATGATGTTAGACTCCAGAACAAACCATTGAACTCACTGTACTTCAGTCCCTCACAGCCTCGTTTTCATTCAAAGCAAAACTGTAATATGGCGCTACTCTGAATGTCTACAGCAATGATTTATCTATGATTTATACAAAAAAGAAAAAAGAATAAACATAATTCCTACCTCATGATACAGGCTTGTTGTTCTTGTCATTGTTACTTGTCCTTTGTGTTATCGTTGTGAATAACAGTGATTCAAAAACAATTAAACAAATTGTTCCAAAAAATACCACGAGGACCATAAACTGTTTGATTACCAATATTCCTCACAATATCTTCTGTTATGTTAAACCGAAGTAAGAAACTCATACAGGTTTAGAACAACTGGAGGTTGAGTAAATGATGACCGGCTTTTCATTATTGGGTGAACTATCCCTTCACCCTTGAGAATACCCCTTGGAAAGGTTTATTTATGGTACGCCCTGTCCTGAGATCCAGGTTGCAATAAATTGCTAATACATTTCACAAGTTGAAAGACTAAAAACATACTCTAATAGTCTTTAAATATATATATATATGTATATATCAAGTCAAGTCAAGTTGAGCTTTATTCTCATTCAGCTACATGTTGAGATGGACATACAGTGGAACGAAACGTCGTGTCTCACAGGACCACGGTGCTACATGAATACAGACATACAACAATGAAGTAAAACAGTATAAACCTATATACAACTAACCTATTGTCAGATTTGACTGTACATATGATATATATAAAAGTGGTTACCTAAACTAAATGTTAAACTACAAAAATGTAAAACTGTACGACTGAAACTCCTCTAGTTTACTACAGAACATGTGAAATCATTAAACAGTAGTGAGATGACAGGGTATAAATCTGTGAACCTGGTTTGGACACACGGGCACTTTGTCTCCAATCCTGAAATCACTGGCTTTTGAGAGGACACCAGTCAGGAAAATGGGGCTCGGGGTAAGTTCAGCTAAAGCTATCTGCTGGATTCATCACTTCATTTGTTTCTGCATGTATCTTGTTTATTTAACAGATTTATTGGGAGATCTGGTTGTGTTGTATTTATTGTTTTACATCTTCAGGAGGAATGATAAGTACAAATTGGCAGCAACGTCAGAAGATGGAGTCAAAAAGCCCAAAAAGGGAAAAAGAACAAAAAGGACTTGGATGAACTGAAGAAAGAAGTGGAGCTGGTATTTCTACTTTCTGAATTATCCGTTGGATTTACTTGAACATTGGACTGTGTATATATTAATTTGATTATTTGCTGATTCAAAGTTTCAATGTATTAATTTATTTTAATTAATTATTAATGTGTGCGGCATAAACATAAACTCGTTCACAGATAATAAACTTTTCCAGCTAATTTGAACTCATAATGACGGATTCTGTCCATGAACTGAAGCAGTTCGATTCCTCAGATATTGGAGGCCACAGAACACAATTTACACAATCATTATCTGCTTCCCATGTAAATAAATACAAATAAGCTACTGTGCAATTATTTCCATATAAATATTTAACAAAAGACCAAATAAATACCCAAAACTAAAGAATTAAGGGCTTGAATTAACATTTAAAGGAAGGGATTTGTTGTGAGTTATTATTAACAAGCCATAGATCTGTTGATAAGACAATAGTTAATAGACCAGTCCTTCCTCTGGGTGTCACAGAAATGACCTACCTGTATAAATGAAGGTTAAATAAATGTTCAAACTAAATGACACCTGACAAACTCCTCCCTAGTTTTCCCAGAACACCTCCCCATTAAACAGGTGAGATGACAGGGTATAAATCTGTGAACCTGGTTTGGACACACGGGCACTTCTGTCTCCAATCCTGAAATCACTGGCTTTTGAGAGGACACCAGTCAGGAAAATGGGGCTCGGGGTAAGTCAGCTAAAGCTATACTACTGGATTCATCACTTCATTTGTTTCTGCATGTATCTTGTTTATTTAAGCAGATTTCTTGGGAGATCTGGTTGTGTTGTATTTATTGTTTTACATCTTACAGACAGGGAATGATAAGTACAAATTGGCAGCAACGTCAGAAGATGGAGTCAAAAAGCCCAAAAAAGGGAAAAAGAACAAAAAGGACTTGGATGAACTGAAGAAAGAAGTGGAGCTGGTAAGAAATTACCAACATTCATACTTGTTCTACTTTCTGAATTATCCGTTGGATTTACGCAGCATAAGCTTGGAACATTGGACTGTGTATATATTAATTTGATTATTTGTTTTTATGATAATATTATCAGAACGAAAGCAATTAGCGACACAATCATAACTGATTAAAAGTTTCATACTGTACAATATGCATTTGTATGTGTCTTGCTGGCATAATGACGTCATCTCCCAAGCTCACTGTAGAACGCTTTGTAGAAGTGGTCGATTCAGTAATATAAATGGAGAAAATTTGGTGAAAATTGTCACTAGTATTAGATTGTAAGCATCTAACATGCACAGTTACGGACAAGCTTGCCAAATTAATATGGACCAGAACGGGATATCTTACAGTCCTCTGCATTTTGTTCTGCATTGTTTATAAATGGCTATTCTTTAGAAAAATACTTTATCTTGTGCACGGGCTACTATAGTCAAGCAAGTGATAGGACAAGCAAACGTTTTCAGCATTTTAACATTGAACTTCCATTTGTTTAAGCATTAAAAATAATTATTTAATCAGGCGGGAAAAAAAATCTTATGAAGCCCTATGTTAACCTTCATTTATAAATATGTGATTTTTCTGATTATATGTTAACAATATGTGATTATATATATATATATATTTATAGGGAGATAGAATCCTGGATCGATGCTCTACTATTTTGATTCAAGGAAAAGAGCATTCTTTGGACGATGAAATGAAAGATGCTTTCCAAAACGCTTATTTAGAGCTTATAAATATTATTAGAGAGAATATATATTAGTAGAAGAATACTGGCAAAACAATATGGTTTTACCATCTAGTATAGTCTCGTGTGTGGAAACTGAGATTTCAATCTTCTTTACTCTTCTGCAGGAAGACCACAAGTTGACTTTGGAAGAACTTAACCGAAAATACAGCACTGATCTGACCAAGGTGAGTACGTTTTACTGATACTTTTGGATAAAAATAATGATGCATTATTTCTGTTTTGAATCATTTGTGTGAAGCAAATAAGTAAATTCTTTGGGGGGAATGGCTTACCTTTAGTTAGAAAGAGTACTGGATCTTTAGCCACATGCATGTGATATTATTTTCTGTATGCCTTTAATTGCTCCATTTGTATAACTTGTGGCAGGGTTTGACCAATTTCCGAGCAAAGGAAATCTTAGCCCGTGATGGACCAAATGCCTTGACTCCACCTGTTACGACCCCAGAATGGGTGAAGTTCTGCAGACAGCTGTTTGGTGGATTCCAGACACTGCTGTGGATTGGTGCATTCCTTTGCTTCTTTGCATATTCAATCCAGGCTGCCTCAGAAGATGAACCGGCAAATGACAATGTATGAGAGAAAGTGTTTTGTCTATATTTCTGCATTGGTCTAAATAGTAAATAAGTCAATGAACCTAGTAACATATTCTTTTTTTATTTTCATGAAAGTTTGTTTATATATATATATATATATATGAACTGATAACCATCATGCTCTAGAGAAATTCATTTAATATGAGTTTTTTTCCCAGTGGATTAGTATAAGTGTGTTGTGAACTTTAGATAAAATAATCAAATTAAGCAAATGAAAGACTATTTATTTATTTTCTTGCAGCTGTATCTGGGACTTGTGCTTGCTTTTGTTGTCACAGTCAATGGATGCTTCTCATACTACCAAGAGGCCAAGAGCTCTAGGATCATGGAATCTTTTAAGAACCTTGTTCCTCAGGTATAAAAATGTAAATTCACTTTATACCAAAAATAGCTTTCACAATATACAAAGTGTATTCATGTGTATGTACATTTATTGTCATTTAGAAAGCCCTGGTTGTACGTGATGGAGAGAAAAATATCATTGACGCTGAGAATGTAGTTGCTGGTGATCTTGTGGAGGTCAAAGGTGGAGACAGAATCCCAGCTGATATTCGTGTGATCTCTGCACAAGGATGCAAGGTAAAAACTAAAGAATTTCACAGGGAAAAGAGAATTAAACAAACCAAAAAATGTCATGAAACATCCCTCCTTGCTTTCCTTTCCAGGTGGACAACTCTTCCCTCACTGGAGAATCTGAGCCCCAGTCTCGTACTCCTGACTTCTCTAGTGAAAACCCCCTGGAGACAAGAAACATTGCATTTTTTTCTACCAACTGTGTTGAAGGTACAAAATTACATTTTCCTTACAACAGGTGTGGACAAAATGAATGACTAAATGTCTTCAGTTATGCTTGAACACAACAATATTCAATAGGTACTGCCAGAGGGATTGTCATCAACACCGGTGACCGTACTGTCATGGGCCGTATTGCATCACTTGCCTCCAACCTGGAAGGTGGACAAACACCAATTTCTAAAGAGATCGAACATTTCATCCACATCATCACTGGTGTAGCCATCTTCCTGGGTTTGACCTTCTTAATTCTCTCCGTGATACTTGGCTACACTTGGTTGGAAGGGGTCATCTTCCTGATTGGAATCATTGTCGCTAATGTACCTGAAGGTCTCCCTGCCACTGTAACAGTAAGTCAGAGTAATATTATGTTTCATACATATTTACAAATTTCAATGATTTCTTAATGTGTGTTTACTCACATAGGTGTGTCTGACTCTGACTGCCAAACGTATGGCAAAGAAGAACTGCCTGGTGAAGAATCTTGAAGCCGTGGAGACTCTTGGATCGACCTCCACCATCTGCTCAGACAAGACTGGAACTTTGACCCAGAACCGAATGACCGTCGCTCACATGTGGTTTGACAGCCATATTCATATAGCAGACACCACAGAGAACCAGAGTGGAGCCTCCTTTGACAAGAGCTCTGCTACTTGGGTGGCCCTCGCACGTGTTTCTGGCCTTTGCAATCGTGCTGTCTTCCAATCGAATCAGAACCATCTTCCAGTCCTTAAGGTGTGCTATCTTATCTTCATTTAGAAGTACATTGAAAATGCCTTCAAAAATCATGCAAGTTTTAGAGTTAGTGTCATTGAGAGTGACAGCTTTTCACATCACATCTGTTTTGCAGCGAGAAACAGCTGGTGATGCCTCAGAGTCTGCCCTGTTGAAGTGTATCGAGCTGTGCTGTGGTTCAGTCACTGAAATGAGAGAGAAGTACTCAAAGATTGCTGAGATCCCTTTCAACTCCACCAACAAGTATCAGGTATTTTTGTTGATATGTTTTTTGGAGATTGGTTTTTAGATTAACTGGTCATCCTAATCTGCCTTTAATATGCCTTTTCTAGCTCTCAATCCACAAGAATCCCAATTCTTCAGAGTCTAAGCACCTGCTGGTGATGAAGGGAGCCCCTGAGAGAATCCTGGATCGATGCTCCAAGATTTTGATTCAAGGAAAAGAGCAGCCTTTGGACGATGAAATGAAAGATGCTTTCCAAAACGCTTATTTAGAGCTTGGAGGTCTCGGAGAAAGGGTGCTGGGTAAAGCCACCAAATTGACTTTGTGAAAACACTAATGTTATGATTACAGATTTTTAACACAGATAATAGTAAATTACAGAATTATGAACAACTCCATCTTTTCCCTCAAAGGTTTCTGCCACTTTAGCCTCCCTGATGACCAGTTTCCTGAGGGTTTTGCATTTGATGATGAAGAAGTGAACTTCCCCACTGAGAACCTGTGTTTTGTTGGCCTGATGTCCATGATCGATCCTCCTCGTGCAGCTGTACCAGATGCTGTGGCCAAATGCCGGAGTGCTGGAATCAAGGTGTTGCATTTTTACATTCAAGAGTATCTGGTTGAATACACTGTAAATACACAAAACAATGGCATAGAAGCTCAAACCATCTAAAAAGGAGGTTGAAATAACAGTGCAATTACTGATGAAGGCCTTGACAATGGCCGAAACGTTACTTTTTTTCCTTCTAGAGTGAGTGTTGCACCTTTTTTCAACTGAAATATATGAAACAATCAAATTATAAATCTGAATGATCTATTAAAGGTTATCATGGTTACTGGTGACCATCCAATTACAGCTAAGGCTATTGCAAAAGGTGTTGGCATCATCTCTGAAGGCAATGAGACTGTGGAAGATATTGCAGCCCGGCTGAAAATCCCTGTTGGAGAGGTTAACCCAAGGTATACATGTTATGTCTGCCACTTACAACATATTTTACCACTCCGTTCCAATATTCAGCAAACTAAAATGTTTCTCTAAATGTCTGATAATACAAAATGCATCTCTAGAGATGCTAAGGCTTGTGTGGTCCATGGTGGAGAACTGAAGACTATGAGTGAAGAAGAGCTGGATGATATCCTGAAACACCATACAGAAATTGTGTTCGCCAGAACTTCTCCACAACAAAAGCTGATCATTGTAGAAGGTTGTCAGCGACAGGTAATGTCAGAGAGTTATCCATCCAATCCTATTGATACTAGACAATTTTACCCAGAAGGAACCATTTTGATGCATTTGTTTCCTCTCTTCAGGGTGCCATTGTAGCCGTAACCGGTGATGGTGTCAATGATTCTCCTGCTCTGAAGAAGGCTGACATTGGTGTGGCTATGGGTATCGCTGGATCTGACGTATCCAAACAGGCTGCTGACATGATCCTTCTGGACGACAACTTTGCCTCAATTGTCACTGGAGTAGAAGAAGGTTTGACATTGAAAACTTAATTTCAAGGAAGAATGATAAGGGTTACTTAGACACTTATTTCTCAAATTTATCTTCAACTTCAGGACGTCTGATCTTTGATAACTTGAAGAAGTCTATTGCCTACACGCTGACTAGTAAGATCCCTGAGATGTCACCCTTCCTCTTTTTTGTCCTTGTGGGTATTCCTCTACCTTTGGGCACCATCACCATTCTATGTATTGACCTGGGCACTGACATGGTATGGAAAGGAACTCAATTTAGATATATAAATATTGAGAGAGAGCTGTTAAATGTGCATGTTCATTTTGATATTTTTATTGCCACAGGTTCCTGCTATCTCATTGGCCTACGAAACTGCTGAAAGCGACATCATGAAGAGACAACCCAGAGATGCTGAAAAAGATAGACTGGTGAATGAGAGGCTCATCAGTATGAGCTATGGTCAAATTGGTAAGAGCATTCTATTCTGTACAAAGCGCACTTGGCGTTCGTTGCTGTTAGTTTCTTACATGTCTTCATTTGTAAATTTTAGGCATGATGCAAGCAGTTGGCGGGTTCTTTACCTACTTTGTAATTCTTGCTGAGAATGGATTCTTGCCCATGGATCTGGTAGGAATCCGAACGGGTTGGGAAGACAGATATGTCAGTGACCTGGAAGACAGCTATGGCCAGCAATGGGTAGGTGCCACAGCAACATTTCTATATAAATACCTTTCTTTAAATAATAATTCTTGTCTGATGCAGACCTATGAGCGCAGAAAGATTGTGGAGTTCACATGCCACACAGCCTTCTTTACTAGTATTGTGATTGTGCAATGGACTGATTTGCTCATCTGCAAGACCAGGAGGCTTTCCATCTTTCAGCAAGGAATGAAGTATGTACACATCAAACAAGCCATTCAATATTGGCCTGATGTCTATCAAACTGATTTTTTAGTTCAGTTCCACCACTTGTTGCTCATTGTATGTCTATAAACCCAGATTGGCCAGTTGTTAATCTTAATTTGTTTGTTTTCTTTCATAGGAATAGAGTCCTCACCTTTGGTCTGTGTGTGGAAACCGCTCTGGCAGCATTCTTGTCCTACTGTCCAGGCATGGATGTTGCTGTCCGAATGTATCCAATGAAGTAAGTTGGAATCTCAGTTTTAATCAACTTTCTTAAAGGCATTACATTTCCTGCTAAGTATGTTTTTTTTAACCCATTAACCCTGTTTTCTTTTTTTATTTAGACCATTGTGGTGGTTCTGTGCTATGCCATATTCACTGCTCATTTTCATCTATGATGAAGTTAGAAAATACATTATTAGGCAGAACCCAGGAGGTAATATGCACTTTCACTGTATATCTAAACATATATGTTACCCAAGCAAAACGTTGCATTTCAATGGCAAAGGTGACTTACATTTATATTTGTTTGCTGTAATTCATTCCTTTAAGAGATCAAGAATGAACTAATATTTGTGCTGTTTTGTTTTAGGCTGGGTGGAACTAGAAACATACTACTAAACAACACATTTCTATTGGGGATAAGCAAGAAGACATTTATTTTGATGTTTCCAAAATGATACAGAGTCAATAAATACGTCAGATTAAATGAGCTGAATTGTTTTTGTGTCTTTTTGTGAATTTAGAAAACAAGGATACACGTTACAAAAGTCAATTAACATATACCGTAGATACAAGCATATGATGACATTGTAAGAATATAGGTCTACTGTAGGTTGCAATAAGCCTTTGAGTGATGTTGAATACAGATGACAGCAATATCTAAAATATCCATTTTACATACTTTTAATAGCAGAAGACACAAATGAGTGGTTACCACTATTACACAATTATTTACACTGGCCATGTCAAACTTTTGGTGAACATCTGTACATCAATCAAGCTCACATTTTTTTATATGCTTTACATTCTCTGAAATATTAAGTTTTTTATGGTGAGTGTTCAAAAATGTAACATACAGTGAAACACAAAGAAACCAATTCACCCAAACATCTCGGTTACGAATGTGACCTTGGATCCCTGAATAGGGAAAGAGATACTGCGATAACAAAATCATTTGGGAACATTCTCCATGGGACAAATGTCTGAAGCCCTTATACCATCACGCCAATTTCATTGGCCAAATATCGCTTAGCACCGCCTCCCACATATACTATAGCATACGTATGCTATATCAGCGTGCCACGCACCATTTCATCAGATTTTCATATATGACTGAGGGGCTATCAAGGTACGAAACGGCCCGCATCGCAGCATCTCGTTCCCTGAAGGTTACATACGAGCAGTCAGTAAGGACTGACTCCGTGGGCTCCCGGACCGGAGCAGACTGCGAGGGCTCCCGGGCTGGAGCGGGAGCAGTGTAGGCGGACACCGCCGCTTCGGGAGCTCTGTTGGTGGACACCGCCGCTTCGGGAGCTCTGTTGGTGGACACCACCGCTTTGGGAGCTGTGTGGGCAGACACCGCCACTTAGGGAGCTCTGTGGAGCTCGGGGAAACATCCGTGGGCTCCACCGCTTCGAGAAGGCCCCAAGCGAGCTCTGCCACCTCGGAGGAGACATCAGCGGGCTACACCGCTTTAGGAAGGCCTGAAGCGAGCTCTACCACCTCGGAGGAGACATCAGCGGGCTCCACCGCTTTAGGAAGGCCTGAAGAGTGCTCTGCCACGACGGAGGAGACAACAGCGGGCTCCACCGCTTTAGGAAGGCCTGAAGCGAGCTCCGCCACCTCGGAGGAGACATCAGTGGGCTCCACCGCTTCGAGAAGGCCCCAAGCGAGCCCCACCACCTCTGAGGAAAAATCCGCGGGCTCCCCTGCTTCAAAAAGGCCTGAAGCGAGCTCCGCTACCTTGGAGGAGATATCAGCGGGCTCCAACATTTCAAAAAGCCCCAAAGCGAGCCCCGCCACCTCTAAGGAAACATCCGCGGGCTCCCCTGCTTCGAGAGGGCCTGTAGCGAGCTCCGCTACCTCGGAGGAAACATCAGCGGGCTCCACCGCTTTAGGAAGGCCTGACGCGGGCTCATCCTCCTCGGAGGACATATCTGCGGGCCCCACCGCTTCGTGAGCCTTGAGAGCGGACATCGCCGTGTCGGGAGCTTCATGAGCGAGCTCCGCCGCTTCGGGAGTTTCGTGAGGGGACGCCGCAGCTGACGCCACCCTGAAGGCTGAGCCGCTCAGATGAAGAGCCAGGTTAAGGTAACCCTCCAGCGACTCCTCTGGGTTCCAGTATTGCATTCTGGCTTTGAAAGGCTCGGCTAGGCCCCCCCAGAAGAAGACCAGGAGGCAGGTCTTCTCTGTCGCCGATCGCCGAGTGACTTCCCAGAAGTGCTCGGCGTACTCCTCGATGCTCCCATCTCCCTGAAAGATGTCGATGAGCTTTCCCGCTGGACCCATGCTTGCTGGCTAGATTCTGTCACGGGACAGAGTGGAAGCCCTTGGAAAAACAGGGGTCTGGGTCCCAATGCAGGTAAGCAGTTATTTTAATAAACAAAATAATATTCAAAAACGGGACACCACAGACGGCAATGTCCCGAGTGCAAAAAACGAACGTTATAAGTAACAGGAACACAGTGAGAATTACATACAGGTACACAGGAGGAACCCGGTTCATCACGTAGGCTATAGAACCTAGCGAACGTGTTGGGAGTTGCCCAACTCACAGCTCTACAGATGTCTGCTAGTGAGGCACCACGAGCCAGCGCCCAGGACGATGCGACACCCCAGTGGAGTGAGCACGCAACCTGAGCGGGCAGGGCACACCTTGTGCATTATAGACCAAGGTGATAGCATCCACAATCCAGTGGGCCATCCCCTGCTTGGAGACAGCCTTCCCCTTCTGCTGTCCTCCATAACAGACAAGAGCTGTTCTGAGGTCCTAAAGCTATGAGTTATAACCACGTACTGTCGCAGTGCATATACCGGACAGAGCAAAGCTAGGGCTGAGTTTTCCTCCTCCAGGGGCAGCGCTTGCATGTTCACTACCTGGTCCCTTAAGGGAGGTATAAACCTTGGGCATATAGCCGGGCCGGGGGCCTCTGTGTTGCACAGGAGTCAGCCGGCCCAAACTCAAGGCGCGAATCGTTGACCGAAAATGCCTGCAGGTCCCCCACCCTCTTGATCAAGGCCAACGCAGTCAGGAGTAGGGTTTTCATAGACAGAAACGTCAACTCAACAGACTAAAAAGGCTCAAGGGGGCAGTTAGTAGGGCTCTTAGCACCAATACCAAATCCCAAGAGGGTAGGGAGAGGGGCCGAGGAGGATTACAGGGACCATATGTTGAGTTTCCACAGGTCCGGATGCGGGTGCCAGAGGGTGTCCCGTCTCTGAGAAAGCAGATCCTTCCTCAGAGGAATCGGCCAGGGAGAGGCTGTCTCATATCGGCTGGAGGGACCGGCTCTATTTCCACACACAAGACAGGGGCATTGATTGCCTTGACTGAAGTGAACCGGACGCCCCTGAACTTGGGGAGACACTGGGCGAACTGAATCGCGTAGCCGAGTCTGATGGTCTGCAGGAGCCACCGAAACGGACTGGGGAGCGCTTGTCAGGCTCCGAGAGACCGTGCCAGTGGCACCAAAAGGGTCGCCGACGTACCCATGGTGGGGCAGCGAGGTGGAACACAGGGACCCGGCCCGGGGCCTGTGACGGCCTGGCCTTTGACGGCAGGGGCGGGGTCTGGGTGCGCAGCGTAACGCTCACCTGATTCCTCCTCGTGCGGGAGGAAAACAGGAACCCGGCTTGAGGCTTGTGACAGCCTGGTGTATGACAGTCCTTACCTGGTTCCATAAATGGCCAGGAGGAGTGCTTTTGGGCAACCCACTGCTGCCTGCTGGCGAAAGAGGAGGAGGGAAGTACTTGCTGTCATAAATATGCATGGTTGCTGCCTAAAAAAATACTGCATTACAAATAAGGTGAGAGAAGTCCATTTTAACATACTAAAACTCTTTTTCTTAGGTTTCGTACTGATGCCGATGAGAGGTGTGATTTCTGTGGAGCAGAGAAGGAGGATGCTGTAGAAAGGAGGTTTTGTAAATATTTAGGCATGAGTTTATTTTTAAAAAAAATAGGTATTTTTCTATTTTAATAGAGAAAGATTGCCACAAATGTGACCTTTTATTGATGATCTTTGTTTGATTATGGGGAAGTACTATATACATAAACCGAAATGGGCTAAAGGAAACCCCAGTTTTTTGTTATTTCAGATAGACATGAAACATTATATTGAGTATCTACTTGGGTTGAAAAATAGTAAAGCAAAACGCACTATGTCTATATGTGAATCTTTTGCGCTATTTGTATAATTGCCTCATACCTTTTTCTTTTATCACATTTTTTTTTTTGTTAATCATTTTATTTCTTTATGCATGTTCTCATATTGTACATATTGTAGTCTGTTTAATATTTTTCTATACATTATGTTGGAATGACTGCTGTTATGTTCATTGGCTGTAATATGACAGTCACTTAATAAAACAATTAAAAAGTACTTGCTGTTATGTGAGGTAAACAATGCGTTTCCGTTTCCGTTTCCTTTCCTCGTGTTTAGTGGTTCTTCCTCCAGGGGGCGTCACAAACACAATGCTTCATTCAAATCTCTAAAACATTATGATGTTTTATTGTAAACATCCGTACACTAAAGTAACTTTTTGTTCACATTTAGATGAATTTAAAAGTGTACTATAATTAAAAGCCACTGTTACAATCTCAGAATTTTTTTTCAGTCAACGAGGCACGTTCTCTGCATTAGTGTACTGTAATAATAACCAGTCAATTAAGAGTTGCTTATTAGTAGTGCATAAGCTGCCCAAACTACCAAGATAAAGCTAATGTTCTTATACTTGATGAAAAATGTAATTATCTGTAGAAGTTTTTCTTTGCATTTAGTCAGCTGATTGGGCTTTTTGCAGACCAGTCAAGTTCTTCCACACTGACTGGATCATCATTTCTCTTTGATTCTTGTCTTATACACAGAGACACTGTCATGTTAGAATAGAAAAGAGTCCAAACTGTTGCTATTAAATAGGAAGCACACAATTCCCTAGAATATCATTATATGATTAAACATTAAGATTTGTACTCATGAAAAGTCAAACTGTGTGTGTACATATATATAGCATAAATATTTTTTAAACTACTGCTTTAAAAAAGATGAGAGGCCTGTAATTTTCATCATAGGTATACCTAAAAGTCTAGACTGACAGATACAAAAAAATCCAGAAAATTCATCAACTTTATTCAAACCTAATTTATATTTTACAAATTATGGTGGAAAATAAGTATTTGGTCAATAACAAATTTTACTTCTCAATACATTGAAAGAAATAGTAAAATCAATCAAACAGAGGTCAAACGTTTTCTAAGTCTTCACTAAATTCAATATCTGTTGCTGGTATTTTATGATCCAGGACACTCTGAGAGGCAGTTTTCAGTTCATGTAGATGTACATATTCATAGTCAAACCAGAGCAGAGAACAATGGTGACCCGAGAGCTTCCTTAATTCTGTTTTAATCCCTGTTTATGCAAAAGTTGCTAGGTCAGTGTTTCTGGGATCTTTTGGGATCATTGTCAAAGACCCAGCAACATATCTTCAATGCCCTTCAGGGAAGGGTTTTCTATCTTCAAACCACGTATAAAGTCAACATCTCTCCAATGGTAAAATATTCTTTCCTCTCAAACTAGCTCCCGGGTCAATATTTACATTTAGTCATTTAGCAGGGCTTTTATCCAAAGCATCTTACAAGAATACATAAAGAGCATTCATCTTCAAACAGACAAGTTGAGTTTTCTAACACCAAGTCTCAGGTATTGTTCAAATAAATACAGTAAAAAGGAGAAAGAAAAGAAAAGATGAAGTTGTGTAAGTTGTTGGGCCACATGTTTCAAATACATTGATTAGATGATCTCAAAGCCAACCAATATTAAAAAGACATGATTAGATGGTGCTTGTATCATAAAAAAAAGTAATAAAAAGAAAGCAGAATATTTTACACTTTACATAAATAACATTGATAGTAAAAAAGTTAGCATGATAGTAAAATCAATCAAAATGAACTAAACTAAATCTAACTACAGTCACTGCAGAACATCAGTGAACTATGACTGAATCCAAACCACACCTTAAGACTCAGGCCAAAGTTTTCCAGGAGTTCATGCAGGAGTTTCTCATTCATAGTCAAAACAGAGCAGGCCTTGAACAATGGAAATGATGCTCGAGAGCTTCCTTAATTCTGTTTTACATCATGGTTTAGAAATATCAGTGTTATTTGTCATGTTGGTTTTTTTTTCTGTCTGAGCAGTACAGCAAAATAATTTCCTATTATAAACAATTTATGCACAAATAAAAAAATAAAAAGTGGAAGTCAAGATAAAATATATTTCATTATTTTATATTGTTTAACAAGAACAAATTGGCACACATTACAACACACATAATAATATACAAACAAACAAAAGTGCTTTATTTCAGGTAATCAATAAATAAAGACAGATTAGATTCAAGCTTGAATGAACAAATAGTAAAAATAAAAGCAGAGATATGTTAACTATCGTTTTTTCTGTCAAGAGTAAGATCTTTTTTCTCTTTGTGTTTGGTTGTTTTAGCATTAAATAATACAAATTCTGTCATCTGTCTGTCATAGATATATACATCAAGAATAAACCTGAATGAATTTCTTCACTGAACTATGAAACATAAGTTATATACCAATGGCTAATTCACATGGCACACATCAATGGCCAAATGTAGCATGGCTGTAACTGCTGCATCGGGATGAACATGCCTGAAGTGACCTTGAAAAACATCTTTAGTTTGTTCCTTGGACACCAGTGTATCCAGGTCCAAGAAAAACTGATCATATCACGGTTTCTTTCTGAAATACACTTCATTTGTCATGTTGGACTATATGTTCTAAAGCCAAAAATAATATTGCCCAAAACATCACAAACCAGACAAATTTAACTAATGATATGAAAAAGTATTGTTTTATAAATAGTGAATTAAGGTGAACAGTATTATTTATATTGTTTAACAAGAACAATGTTGAAAACAGCACACAAATACATATAAAAATAAAAGAGCTAAATGATTGATACAAATTAGTGCATTTATTTTACACAAATTGATATATTCAAATAGTAAAATAAAACAAAAATATAAGCAATAAACAACTATGCAGATTGAAAAGCAAACATTGTTTCATTGTCTTGGGTCAAATTAAAAATACTATGATCAACTGTCTTATGATATGATCATGTGGTTGTATTAGCAACAATTACAAATTTTACCTGTCATCGCTGTTGTGTTTTATATTTACTTATACCATCAAGATCTTTTTATAACCATGAATGTTTGCTTTCTTCCTCATGAAACATACCATCAACCAATCTTTGAACTATATTCACACTGGCAATCAATTTTTTTCAGTTTAGTTTCTCTTATCTGGATGAACATGCCTGAAGTGACCACTGGCACATTTTAGTTATTTGAGTTTTTCTCTTAACAGTTTTAGTCAAGAAAAGTCATTGCATACAACTTTAGTCAAATGCAGTTACCAACATATGCAGCTATTTCATACATATTCAAAGCAACAAATATCACAATACTTCACAAACCAGACACATATTTAACTAATGATATGCAAGCAGCGTGGATTGTTTGATAAATAGTGAATTCCCCACAGTGTGAACAGTGCAGCAATTAAACTGAGGCATGATTTGTGAGGCTATGAAAAAATAACGAAAACAAATTCAGGAGTCGTGTCTGAAAAACAAAAAGAGCTAAAGGTGATTCGATGAAATCTCCTCATTGTGCAGTTTTATTCTCTACACCAAACGCTGATATATTCTAGAAAGTAAAATAAACAAGAGGAATTTTTATTTAGAGCACCAAAAACATGCTGAGCTGAAAAGCAAACATTGATTTCATTGATCTTGATGCTGAAATTAAAAACAATACATATGAACCCAACTAATAATGTGAAAAAATAATTGTGTAAATACAAATGCCCTATTTTACAAAATGAACTTTATCAATCCAAAAGGGCTCTATGAAAACAACCATAAACAAACAGGGAGTGTTAAAGATTAGGTTAGATCTTGAGATGAAAATGGGTTAGTTTTATCAGAACATTTTAGATGAAAATAAAATCGTTTATATTGAGTTTTAGATAAAAATGACTGATTCTAGTCAAATGCAGTTACCAACATTTATATTTGGTAGCTATTTCAACTGTAGTATTCAAACAAAAATAGTCATCAATTTCTATTTAGACTCAAATTAATGTGCTATTATCAAGGATTGAATGGAAAACTCAGAATAAATGTTCACCATTCTCAGCAGGTGTCAGAGGATCTATGAAAACATAACGATAAACAAACAGGAGTCAAGGGCAACTTATAACTAACAGTATTATGAAGCACATCATTAACTGAGGATATATTCGAACCTGCTTTAGTCCAAATAAAACCAGTTATTTTTTGTCATTATTATAAATGGAGAATAATATTTTTTACATAAAAGTATATATAGTAGATATATTTGTTTTATACTCTTTTGCTATTTTCTCCACCTTATTACACTTGGGGTGCTCCCAGTCAAATAATACATTTGAACCCAGCAGTAAAATAATGTGTAAAAAATAATTGGTGTAAATAAAAAAAGCCCAGTATTTTTGGGGGACAAACAATTACCCCCACACACACACACACACACAAAAAGGGACAATTTGGTAACCCAGTGTTAGACAAAAAGGCATGAACCCAGCACAAGGTTGCCAAAATTGGTTGTTTTAACCCAGAACAATTTAGACTGGGAAAATAAAAAGATTGATATCGATCTAGATAAAATGACTGATACTGAAATGAACACAATATAGTATGAATGCTCAACTGTTATTATTAAGACGAGACATCAGGCTGCATTAATTTTAACACTCATTAATGCTATTATCTTACCTGCATTTTCACGAATGCCTTCACCCTTCTCAACATCACTGGAAGATTTCGAGGATCTATGAAAACATAACGATAAACAAACAGGAGTCAAGGGCAACTTATAACTAACAGTATTATGAAGCACATCATCAACTGAGGATATATTCGAACCTGCTTTAGTCAAAATAAAACCAGTTATTTGTTGTCATTTTTATAAATGGAGAATAATATTCAATCTGAAATAACATTCTGGCCCCGAGAGGATTTTCTTTCTCCTAGAAATGCTGGCTTATATTAACACTTAGGACTAAAACTTACTGACTTTATTCACAGAGAATATAACAACCCCCCCCCCCCAACAACAACAAAACTAACAATTTGTATGTATACTCTTTTGCCATTTTCTCCACCTTATTACACCTGGGGTGCTCCCAGTCAAAAATGAAATTTTAACCCAGCAGTACAATAATGTTTTAAAAATAATTGGTGTAAATAAAAAAGCCCAGTTTTTTAGGGGGGGGGGACAATTACACCCCCCACCCCCCAAAAAGGGACAATTTGGTAACCCAATGTTAGACAAAAAGGGATGAACCCAGCGTTAGACAAAAAGGGATGAACCCAGCGTTAGACTGAACCCAGCGTTAGACAAAAAGGGATGAACCCAGCGTTAGACAAAAAGGGATGAACCCAGCACTAGGTTGCCAAAATGGGTTGTTTTAACCCAGAACATTTTAGACTGGGAAAATAAAACGTTTTATATTGATCTAGATAAAATGACTGATACTGAAATGAACACAATATATTATGAATGCTCAACTGTTATTATTAAGACGAGACATCAGGCTGCATTAATTTTAACACTCATTAATGTGCTATTATCTTACCTGTCTCAGTATTTCCACCATTCTCAGCAGGACTGGGAGATTTCAGAAGAGCTATGAAAACATAACGATAAACAAACAGGAGTCAAGGGCAACTTATAACTAACAGTATTATGAAGCACATCATCAACTGAGGATATATTCGAACCTGCTTTAGTCAAAATAAAACCAGTTATTTGTTGTCATTTTATAAATGGAGAATAATATTCAATCTGAAATAACATAAAAGTGGCTTATATATAGTAAAATATATTTGTATGTATACTTTTTTGCTATTTTCTCCACCTTATTACACATGGGGTGCTCCCAGTCAAAAATGAAATTTTAACCCAGCAGTACAATAATGTTTTAAAAATAATTGGTGTAAATAAAAAAGCCCAGTTTTTAGGGGGACAACAATTACCCCCACCCCCAAAAAGGGACAATTTGGTAACCCAGCGTTAGACAAAAAGGGATGAACCCAGCACTAGGTTGCCAAAATGGGTTGTTTTAACCCAGAACAATTTAGACTGGGAAAATAAAACGTTTTATATTGATCTAGATAAAATGACTGATTCTGAAATGAACACAATATATTATGAATGCTCAACTGTTATTATTAAGACGAGACATCAGGCTGCATTAATTTTAACACTCATTAATGTGCTATTATCTTACCTGTCTCAGTATTTCCACCATTCTCAGCAGGACTGGGAGATTTCAGAAGAGCTATGAAAACATAACGATAAACAAACAGGAGTCAAGGGCAACTTATAACTAACAGTATTATGAAGCACATCATCAACTGAGGATATATTCGAACCTGCTTTAGTCCAAATAAAACCAGTTATTTTTTGTCATTATTATAAATGGAGTATAATATTTTTTACATAAAAGTATATATAGTAGATATATTTGTTTTATACTCTTTTGCTATTTTCTCCACCTTATTACACTTGGGGTGCTCCCAGTCAAATAATACATTTGAACCCAGCAGTAAAATAATGTGTAAAAAATAATTGGTGTAAATAAAAAGCCCAGTATTTTTTGGGGGACAAACAATTACCCCCCACACACACACACACAAAAAGGGACAATTTGGTAACCCAGTTAGACAAAAAGGCATGAACCCAGCACAAGGTTGCCAAAATTGGTTGTTTTAACCCAGAACAATTTAGACTGGGAAAATAAAAAGATTGATATCGATCTAGATAAAATGACTGATACTGAAATGAACACAATATAGTATGAATGCTCAACTGTTATTATTAAGACGAGACATCAGGCTGCATTAATTTTAACACTCATTAATGTGCTATTATCTTACCTGCATTTTCACGAATGCCTTCACCCTTCTCAACATCACTGGAAGATTTCGGAGGATCTATGAAAACATAACGATAAACAAACAGGAGTCAAGGGCAACTTATAACTAACAGTATTATGAAGCACATCATCAACTGAGGATATATTCGAACCTGCTTTAGTCAAAATAAAACCAGTTATTTGTTGTCATTTTTATAAATGGAGAATAATATTCAATCTGAAATAACATTCTGGCCCCGAGAGGATTTTCTTTCTCCTAGAAATGCTGGCTTATATTAACACTTAGGACTAAAACTTACTGACTTTATTCACAGAGAATATAACAATCCCCCCCCCCCAACAACAACAAAACTAACAATTTGTATGTATACTCTTTTGCCATTTTCTCCACCTTATTACACCTGGGGTGCTCCCAGTCAAAAATGAAATTTTAACCCAGCAGTACAATAAAATTTGCAACCCAATGTTAGACAAAAAGGGATGAACCCAGCGTTAGACAAAAAGGGATGAACCCAGCGTTAGACAAAAAGGGATGAACCCAGCGTTAGACAAAAAGGCATGAACCCAGCACAAGGTTGCCAAAATGGGTTGTTTTAACCCAGAACATTTTAGACTGTGAAAATAAAACGATTGATATCGATCTAGATAAAATGACTGATTCTGAAATGAACACAATATAGTATGAATGCTCAACTGTTATTATTAAGACGAGACATCAGGCTGCATTAATGTTAACACTCATTAATGTGCTATTATCTTACCTGTCTCAGTATTTCCACCATTCTCAGCATCACTGGAAGATTTCAGAAGAGCTATGAAAACATAACGATAAACAAACAGGAGTCAAGGGCAACTTATAACTAACAGTATTATGAAGCACATCATTAACTGAGGATATATTCGAACCTGCTTTAGTCCAAATAAAACCAGTTATTTTTTGTCATTATTATAAATGGAGTATAATATTTTTTACATAAAAGTATATATAGTAGATATATTTGTTTTATACTCTTTTGCTATTTTCTCCACCTTATTACACTTGGGGTGCTCCCAGTCAAATAATACATTTGAACCCAGCAGTAAAATAATGTGTAAAAAATAATTGGTGTAAATAAAAAAAAGCCCAGTATTTTTTGGGGGGGACAAACAATTACCCCCACACACACACACAAAAAGGGACAATTTGGTAACCCAGTGTTAGACAAAAAGGCATGAACCCAGCACAAGGTTGCCAAAATGGGTTGTTTTAACCCAAAACAATTTAGACTGGGTAAATAAAAAGATTGATATCGATCTAGATAAAATGACTGATTCTGAAATGAACACAATATATTATGAATGCTCAACTGTTATTATTAAGATGAGACATCAGGCTGCATTAATTTTAACACTCATTAATGTGCTATTATCTTACCTGCATTTTCACGAATGCCTTCACCTTTCTCAACATCACTGGAAGATTTCGGAGGATCTATGAAAACATAACGATAAACAAACAGGAGTCAAGGGCAACTTATAACTAACAGTATTATGAAGCACATCATCAACTGAGGATATATTCGAACCTGCTTTAGTCAAAATAAAACCAGTTATTTGTTGTCATTTTTATAAATGGAGTATAATATTCACTCGGAAATAACATTCAGAAAAACTGTAACTGAAAAAGAGAACAAACCGCCCTCTTATGAAGTCTTTATCTTTGTAAATTATTAATAATGTAATTTTTGTCTATAAGAGACCAACAAAACCATTCTGTCTTTGCCTTTCATACCAGGACCTTGATAATTAGCCAAATAATAAACAATCAGCCATGCAATTACATACAATCCTTTTATATACTGAACAAAATTATAAACGCATCCACCTCACAGGTGTGGCATATCAAGATGCTGATTAGACAGCATGATTATTGCACAGGTGTGCCTTAGACTGGACACAATAAAAGACCACTCTAAAATGTGCAGTTTTACTGTATTGGGTGGTCCGAAAACCAGTCAGAATCTGGTGTGACCACCATTTGGTCACCATCTATGGTCTGTAAAACTGCACATTTTAGAGTTGAGATCTTGATATGCCACATATGTGCGGTGGATGGATTATCTCGGCAAAGGAGAAGTGCTCAATAACACAGATTTATGAACAATATTTGAGAGAAACAGGCCTTTTGTGAATTTAGAAAAAGTCTTAAATCTTTGCGTTCAGCTCATGAAAAATGGGGACAAAACAAATGGTTGCGTATATAATTTTGTTCAGTGTATATCATGTTGACAATTACAAACAGGTGGTTGCTAACCGATGCTTTGATTATCTACAAGCAATTTTATCATATGATGTTTAGTTAGCAATGATTTATCAATGAATAACAGTATTAGTAATTGCTTTTGATTCTCAAGTCGGTACATTAATTAATTAAATAATAAGGGGGGAAAGTAGATCAAGAATCGTTCTGAATCGGATCGTGAGGTGACTAAAGATTCCCACCCCTATTGTGAAGTGACTCTCAGAGCAGTTCTGGAGATGTTGTTAATGTATTTATGTCCTCATTTAGACAGCAGATGATGAAATCACTGTTTCAGTGTATGTAGTAATGTAGTAAAAAAGCGGGCGTCTCTGCCATTCATTCATTCATTCACACAGAGACTCGCAGAACATGCAGGATTTATATTTGAATCGACTTTTGCAGCTTAATGTTTACAGATACTAGTCCATATCGCGATTTGATTTAAGTGTAACAAACTATTTTTGATTAATTCATCCAAACTGTGAAAAATTTCATGGCATTCCGTGTTAAAACTGTAAATTCTGATTTTAAACTAGGTTCCATGATTTCTGCATCGTGGAAATCATACGGCTCAACGCATCATGAACTGGGTTGACCGGGTCCTTGGTACCACCGTTGTAATTTTTTTTGTACTGACTTGGTACCGGGTCTTTTGACAGCGCTAGTTCCGTGACAAACTTTTTTATATTCTCAAAAACCGGTAGCCACTGACTTGCATTTTGTGACTCACTACGGACCATGGCTTCAGCTACAAACCTTCTTTACTGTTCTACTAAAGAAACAAAAAAGTCACCTTCCTATTGGATGGCCTGAGGGTGAGTAAATTAAAATGTACATTTTTGGGTGAACTATCTATTTAACTATTTAACAAAAATAAACATTTGGCAACTTATAACCGACTGCAGGAAAATGCACTATTGCACCAGAGAGTTCAGAGAAGTTCTAGAGTTCACAGAAAATCAGTGAGTCCTAAATGGCTAATTGAAATAATAATGGCCTTTTAAGAACATGCTTGAAATATAATATTTTGAAATGATTTAGAGCAAATGATAAACACGAATGGAAAAAAAAAGACATACCTTTCTTCGTTCCATCCAGACGGTTCAAAATCGCTGAAGAGAGAACATTTGTTATAAGTAATTACATGAAGTTGTTGGTTTGGCACATGACTGAATGTTTTTGGAAGACAATCACTCAAACATTAACATACCTCCTATACACGGTTTGTCTTTTAAGTTGTTATAAACAAACGCTGTAGTGGAAACAAGCAACAATTGCAAATCAAGTACAAATAATAATTTAAATTACATTTTAAATATAAAAAGGCATACAGAAATACAGTAGTTGCCAAAAGTGATGTCCAGAGGAAACGTTCACACAATATTTGCTTTAAATGACCCAACACGTTTCTTTGAACCATTGTAGGGATGTAACGATTACAGGTTTCAGTGGCGGAGCCAGGGGGTGGATGTGGCCACCACTGATCTAAGCTTGGCCACCCTGCTCAAAAACGGTCCCCTTTTTCTTGACAAGAAATGCCTTTATTAATACATGGAACCGGTGTATTTTTTTGCATCCACATCAAACGAGACACTTTTCAGACGCGTGCTTCAGCTTTGCCTCAGTGCCAGGAACGAGTAAAATGAGCGCGGAAAAGGTACAACAGCCAAATGAGCTTCAGTAGAACAATGATAATTATGTTTGGCTATTTGTCAGTAAAACTAACTTTCCTGCCCTGTCAGCCGTCACTGTGCTCACGGCGCATGCTCTGATTGCATCAGAAACTATGAGCAGACAACGTAGTTGTGTCGTCAGTTAAGTCATGAAACTACCAAATAAGCAGCAAACTGTACATGCATATATATAAAATATATATGCTATCGTGCAATTCTAAATCACAATAAGGCGCAAGCTGATAAGCATTTTAATTTGTAATTTAATGCACAATTAAATATGAGCACAGTGCACTTATATTCGAAAATATCCGCTATTTAATCATTAATTTTAAAAGTACAAACAAAAATGAAACCATGTAAATGCATAAAACAAGTCGTTTTATAATCTGGCATTTATGTGCTGTTGCCTTCCGGCCTTTTTCACATTCTTATCACTAACTGCATGTCTCATCCATTAGTATGTAATGTTAGAGAACAAGTTTTGAGGGGTTTGAGGCTTATGAATTGTTTTTTTCCCCTCAGAAATTTAGTGTTGTGTATATACATTTTACTGGTTATCAGATGAAGGCATAACACATTGATTTAATTTATATTTTAATGAATGAAAATTAAACATTCAATTTTTTGGCAAATAAAGTTAATAAAAATTTAAATATTTTGTGATAAATTTCTTTAAAAAATAAAGATGTATTATTTTTCAACAGTAGTAGTAAGTAGGAGTTGTAGTAGTACGTAAATTCCACTAAATAATAGTAATATATCTATTTCTGGCACAATATCTTTAATAAGTTAAACCGGACTTTTATTTTGACGGGTTGCCGTGAATACTTTAAAGTTCTGTGTGTATGTGATATGAGCTAGTTTTACTCAAATGAAATGGTAAAATGCTGGTGAAGTGACTCTCAGAACAGTTCTGGAGATATTGTTCATATATGTATGTCCTCATTGAGACGCAGACGAACGCGTGCTGTTTATGTAACGTTAGTAAATAAAACCGTGCTTCTGCTCCATTCACACAGAGACTCGCAGAACATGCAGGATTCATATTTACATCCACTTTTGCGGCGTAATATTTACAAATACTAGTCCACATCGCGATTTGATTTAAGTGTAATGACCTACTTTTGATTAATTCATCCAAACTTAGACATATTCCGTGACACATTTGCAACCATGTTCTTAATTTAAACATTTTTAAAAATCGCTATTTTTCCACGCTAACGTTACATTGCTGAATTGCACAACAGTCGCGCATTTCTCTGACTAGATTTCTTTATATATTTTATTGTTTTTCTTTGTTCTCAGAAGCGCTGCAGGTGTATTTTAAAGGGTCACAGACACTCCTCCATTCTATTATTTATTTAATACTAACTAATATTAATGTTCAGATAACAAGCGATGGTTGTCGGTCTGAAAAATTAACCGAAATGACGTCCCGAACATCAACATAAAAATATGTTTGAATAAAGACTTTTTTTTAATGCTGAACATCACTTTTGGCCAATACTGTACACTACTATTGGCTACATAAGATATACGTTTATAGACAGTAATTTACACTCCCAAGAAAACAACAACAACAAACAACAACAGCTGCAAAAAACACATTTTAAAAGATTAAACAATATAAAAACCTACTATGGAAGGGATCATAACATTTATACGGGAGTATAAAGGAGGCGACCAACAAGATAGGGATAACGAGCACGATGAGAGCTATCCACCAAGGTCCACCGTCTGAAGAAAAAGAACATAAGGAATAAATATAATATATAACTTGCACAGCTGATTCATAATGCATGACTGGATAACAACAAAGACTAAAAAACTCAAGACGTATAGTTTTGAATGGAGAAAAATGAAATGCTCAATATGGCCGCTCAATCGAACGAAGCCCTGCCTTTAGAATAAAAGAGCCAATCGCTAATTTCTACAGCACATCACTGAAGCTGCCATTAGAAGTCCCAGATGCTATCCACCTTATTCTTCAACGCGGAAGTAAGCCTTTGGGCAAGACTTCCATTTCATTAGTCGCTATAGAGAAGTAACGAGAAGAATAACGTGTAGTAAATTGCAAAACTGTTTGCATTACAAACCAGTGTGTTCTTAATTAAGATAATACATTAAAATAATAAGGTAAGACTAGGGCTATTGTGGTGGCAGATTTTTACCACCGTGTTGGTAATGGACCAACTACCGGCAGTGATTGTATATATGTATACATGGGTTGTTGATGTGATATGGTATTTTCACTGTCCCACAAGATAAAAATGAATTCAAGGATTCAAGATTGTATTCGTTGCATACACAATTATACAGAATATAACCAGCAGTGAAATGAAAGTAATATAATTTACATTGTCTTTATTTAAAATGCTGTCATTCAACATTTCTTTGTCCTACATGGAACTGTTATTATAAAAGATACATTGTTATTCGATTTTTAACATTTTTGAGCCAAATGTCAAAATTGTCCTATGGTGTGACTGTCTAAAGTAGGGCTGCCACTAACGACTATTTTAATTTCGATTAATCCAACGACTAATTTATTGCATAATCGATTAATATAAACAATTAATCCCTCCCCCCAAAATCTACAATTTTCCTTAAAACTAAGTGCAAGAAGCAAGTTTCCGAATCACTGAAATCAGTTCAGTATTATAGTGCAAGAATCACAACATATCCACGTGTTCTAATTTACTACTAATACAATTATAATCAAAAAACACTTTGTAAAAGGAGTATTTACCAGAATTTATGTAGGTGAAAAATGTATGTGCAGTATTACTGAAAAATAAATGAATACAAATATAAAATCAAGTAATTGGAGATGCTTTTGATTGTTTGTTTTTTTCAACCCGCGGGTCCCGCTTTTATGAAATGATTTGGCCCGCCCTGCACCACTGTATCTATTTTTACAACCCGCCCCACGACCAATAAATAGGCATACTAAGCATTGTAATGTAAATTATAACAGCCTTTATTTCAGCATGAAAGTGCTTAGAAACATCTCCCTGTAAACTGGCAACAACACACACTGGACACACCAGCTCACAAAATATTAGATAATAAATATCTAATATTTTTTCCCCTTTTATTTCTCCCTTTTTGTTGTTTTGGCTGGCGGCGGGAGCTGCTTGGCACTTTCGTGACGTGTCACGTAACGCCAAAGGTTTGGGGACATCACGCAACATAGATATGCCCAAATATTTAATATAGGCTATAGGGAATTGCATGCAACATACATGGATAAAAAAAAAAATAACCCACCCCGCAAATAAAGTGATAATTTCTTTACCCGCCCCAACCCGACCCGCGGGTTACCCTTGGGATCCACGGGTGTTGAGACGTGCATAACTACAGCACACCCCTATCATGCAGCCTTGGAAAATAGTCTAATAATGGGTTTGTCTGTGAAAAAATGATGTGTGCGTCTGTGAATTGTAGCACTTACGTTTTATTTGCCGGCTAGTCGACGCGAGCAAAAAGTTTGAGATTTGATTTAAAAAAAATCGAATATTTTTTTTACTATCGACTAAAATCGACGAATCGTGACAACCCTAGTCTCAAACATAGTTCAATAAATTACAACTTTTTTAAATTAAAAAAGCACACAAAAATGTAAATAAATACCTCCGGCATAATTGTCCAAGTGTCTATTATAGTAAATGGCAATCATCAACTGTGTGCGACTATGAAAAAATATTTAGGAGCACCAGTACGACTGACTCGATCAGCATTTTAGTGTTTGCGATCAGGGAAGCATCGAATGCATCTACTCTTTTTTTTGTTTCGTTTTGTTACACACACCAGCTCAGTGTTTAATTATGCAAGTTTATGAACCCTCTTGTTATGAAGACACTTGCTTCATTCCTGAACAAATCAGCCATTCGAACAGATTAAAAAACGGATAAAAATCAGTGACACCTACAACCAGTTTTAGTAAAAAAAATTAAGTACCCTTTCAAATATTTAAATAATGTAATATTTCTATATTCAAAATATTATATTTAAAACATTAATTTCAACATGAATTTATCTGCACTCATACCACCTCTGAGTCTCATTAAACATCTGAAAGTACACATACAAGCCAATTTTATGTTCTTTATGCCAAATGTGTAGTCAAATTTATTTAGTTAATACTGATTTCATATGATCGGAAACTTATCGTAAATTAGATTACATTACAAAGGTGAAAAAAGATGCTCCTGATTTTTCGGACAGTGCTCCTAAAAAGAAAAGTAAACGTAAGGCCCTGTTAATCACAGTCTACTGGTTATACCTTCAGTCATTTTGAATTACCTTGAATTTGTATAATTTTTAAAAGTATTTTCCTTGTATTATTTCTGAACATATAATATGTATAAGACAAGTTTGTACAAGATGTAGCTGTAGTTCATGCATCTTTTCTGCAAAGATATCTAACAAGTGATTTGTTTAACATTTACATCATGTTGAGGACTTCATGTGTGCTGCACTTGGAATATAAATGTTATTTAACTAGAGGGTTAGTAAAGAAAGTTACTTGAATCAGTTACATTTTCAAAATTATACAAATCTAGATTTGGTCAAAAGTGCTGAAAAAATCTAGAGTTAAATTTTTGCCTCATCGCCCAGCCCTAGTTTACCCCATTTAATGTTTTATGTATGTTTGATACATTAAAGGGTAAAACAATCAAAAGTGAAAAACATTGCTCAATATTTCCCACACTGGTATCCTCTTTGGGTGAAGAAGAGATTTCTAACACAATGCCATTCATATATTTTTAGATATTTGTTCAATGTAAATGCAATTTCTAAATAGAAGAGCAACTCAACCCTGCACCTAAATATTAAAAAGTGATTTGACCTGATTTTCTTCTTTGGAATTTAATACTGAAGTAATTTGCTGTCTTACCTGTCCCAAATATGTCTCTCTCATAGACCCGATCACTGGTCTCTTCACTCACAGCGTTCTTGAGTGTGCATGTGTAGAAGTTTGCTGTATTTCTTGTGTTATCGACTTTGAACTCTCCTGGATTATGGTTCTTCGTGCCCTCCAGTGTGTCTCCAGCAGAATTCTTCCAGATGATCATTTCACTGTAATTACATCTTAAATACACAACATCAGGGTTATTGCTCTTCTCTATAGTTATCACAGGTTTGGGGACCCGCTCTGTGAAAGAAACAATGAAAAACATGATCTTCCACTCCACTGAGAAAGCAACATGAAATCAAACAACTACAATAGCCATGCAAAGAGAGATCAGACACTACCATGGTACAATAACGGTATCAGAGAGTAATGCTGTGATACTCGGAGTGTGTTATATGTCTCATCTTCAATAATATCATAATTGTTGTTTTAACAATGTGCGAGCTGATATAATTGAGTACGCCACTCACTTCTGCAAACACTCGACAAAAATAAGTCCAAGCATTCATTGTGTGATGTAGCTTATTAGGATGCAGAAATAAACATGTTGATTATTTAATATATATTTATTAGGGGTGTAACGGTTCATAAAATTCACTATTTTCAAAGTGGTGTCACGGTTCGGTGTGTTTTCGATACAGGGGGCGGGACAATTGGTTATGTCACAATGTTGGAAATATTTATGTTTTAAACCACGAGGGCGAGCCGAATGGATATCACACAAGCACGCGCTTGTACCAGGGTTTGTACAATGCAAACTAAGAGCAAGATTCATGACAAAGAGACAGAGACAAAGAGAGACGAATCTACTTCAACATATGCTGATGACGGTACAGAGTATAGCTGTTTTCATATTTCCTTTATATTTCAGTACATACTGAAAAAAAGAGAAGAAATGTATTTCGTTGAAAGTCGATGCTTGAAATAATAGTTTTTTTCCATTGATTTTTATTGATGACTGCAGTGTTAATATTTAAATTAAAGGACTATAATTCATTGTAGGTAGCCTTTAGCCTAATAATTCTGTTTTAAAAGACCTTTAAAAAACATTTTAATTCAGGAGTAAATAGTCTAATCTTATCCTCGCAGAGCGTCAGTTATTCGGTAATTATTCAGAATCAGAATTACTGTGGGGCAAATTAATTATACCTTTAATTTAATAATAAAAGTAACTTCATAGTGATAATAGACCTAATAAAAATAAGAATGTAACAGGCCTACATTAATTGGAAATGCCAAATCAGTCTAACTTTCTCAGTTGTTCACACAAGCACATAATTTGGTCGCAATTTTATTCTTTTTTGCTACGACATGGAATAAATCAATGCATGCTGATTAACTTTTATCACATAATTCCTATTTTGCTATATTATAAGCTTTCACTTTTGAATCTTTAGTCACATTTTACAGGAAAATATAACTGTCTGTTTTGCTTATATCTATTCACCTTTCACTTTTTAAGACTAAAACAAAAGATGGATTCATTGTTATTCTTAATTAAAAAGCACAACAACAATAAAACAGCAGGCTATAATGACAAACTAGCTTACATCATTTATAAACAAAAACTAATAAGATGAGGCATGAGGCACATGCAGTATTATAAACGGATAATTAAATTTCAGAAAGATTAGCAAACACTGAGGAATAAAAAATAAATACATAAAAGAAAGAAAGCCTTAATGTGAGATAAACAGCAAAGATAAGCTTTTTGAAAAAAAAAAAAACACCTGTCTGTCGGTGACCGTGCGTGCATTTTTTCACAAGAATATCGACATGTTCATCTTCTATGGTTTTAAGAAACTGACCTTCGTCTGCTATCATTTATTCAATATTCGCAGCATTTTTGCAGTGCGCTGCGTGTACCTTTGCGCTGGCGCTAACACGGTGAGTATAACCATGCTTTACACCTGAACCGCTCGCACTGAAAGCGCCTCTCTTCACATGATCAGTGACTCCTGCTACAATCTGCCGCTGCTCTGCAACGCTGTATGGAGCAGACGCTTAGGAGCAGACGCTTTGGGGCAGACGCTTTGGGGCAGACGCTTTGGGGCAGACGCTTTGGAGCAGGCTGCGTTGTTGAGCGCAATGGCACTGATATTTCACACATTTTAAGCTCTTTTATTTTCCAAACATAATAGGATTAGTCCAACGAATTGTTCGGTTTGCAATGCGTACCGAACCGAAAGCCTCGTACCGAACGGTTCAATACGAATACGTGTATCGTTACAACCCTAATAAATAACCACGGTATAATAATCTGAATCAGACTAACTTAACGTTACATGCTATGGCAAGAGTAGGCCGTATGAGTGACTGAGGATTATAACTAAATAAGTTGAAAAATTAGGCCACGACAGAGTCTGTCCTTAACAGAATCTACAATACTCCACAATCATTTGGTATTATAAATTAGGCTACAATATAATACTATTTTTAAAAACTAACGGCTTCAAATTAGTGGAGAAGGAATGAATCAGTTATCTGAATGAATCAGCTGAATAGATGACTCAATGACTCACTCATCAAGACTTGCCACACTTACTAGCTGTTTGTGATTCATATTTGAAAATAGAATAATAAAAATAATATTTTGTAAATACCATGGTATTAAAATTAGCTCCAATTACTGCCCCACGGTGATGTTTTTCTTTGAATGTTTGTAAAAACAACCAAAATCATATGAAGCTTTAACAGTACTAATATAATAATATCCACTCACCCATAACTTCCAAGCTGAATGTTTGTTGCTGCTCTTTACTGTTGATGTCGATGGTATAAATTCCACTATGCTCGAGTTTTAAATTAGTTAAAGTGATTTGTCCAGTTTCCTTATCAAGAGTTGTGAAGCCTTGGAATCTCTGATTCGGGGTGTTAAAACTTTCATCATCATCCCATTCAATCGCTTTTACAACCATTCCATCACCGTTTATCTGTTTCCATGTGAAGCTGGTGACAGGAGATACTAATTTGGGTAGACGAAAAGAAACTGTTCCACCCACTGCTTTCTTCTCATCTCCACCTAATTAATAAAATATGAGAGAGCATATTAGTCAACATTCAAAAAGTTAGTTATTAGCAGCTTCCGGATAGCACATTAGGTCAACAACAAGTAGTTAACGTTACCAGTAAAATGTTCTATATGCCGGATATTATATCCGGCCATAGTATTATATCTAAATACGAAATGTAACGTTACATAAAATACATAGTAAACAAACATGTTAACGTTAAACGCCATTGGCAAGTCTAGGCCGTATGAGGGAGGATAATAACTTAAAATACTAATTATAATTAAAAAATTAAGCCACGACAGAGTCTGCCGTTACGTTAATGTAATTATCTAAAATACTCCACAATAATTTGATATTATAAATTAGGCTACAATGCCATAATATCTTTTCAAACTAACCGAGCTTAAAATAGTCGAGAAGGAAACGCCGCGCCTTCTTCGAGAAGATATCAAGATACACATAATTTACCTGAAACAGCTCCTGTGATGATGAACACAGCGCAAAGGACAGCCGTTGAATGTTTTAGGAGAAGCATTTTTATACAAAGTACAGCTTTTTGCACCTTTCTTTTGTATCTTTAAGAGTAACGTTACGTGTTTCAGAAACACGCCGCCATTAGAGGACAGGGCAGAATAGAGGAAGTCCCGGGCCCAGGGTTGCCAGGTTTTCACACCAAACCCCGCCTAATTGCTATTCAAAACTAGACAAAAACTGGCTCAATCCCATTTCAAGTCGAGTTCCGGGGATAAAATACACGCTTTTTTGTCGGGATTTCCCTGAAAAAATTCGTGACACAAACTAAATGTCATGTTATTGGAGTCGTTTAAACCCACGGCAACGATGTTAAAGTAGACCAAAAATGCGCTGGAAAACCGCGGACTTGGCAACTGACAAAAACGAAACTAAAACAAATGGGCGTCCACGAAGGGTTTAGTGGCTAAATACTGTCATCTAGTGGTGAACACTTTTTGTTAAATGCAGGCCAGAGTGTCTGTAGACCAGCAGTACCACTATCCATGAACACGATAACCGCATAGGCCAGGGCTTCTCAAAGTCCGGACCGGGAGGAAACTCAATCCGGACCCACTTGATATTTCAAGCGCACTCGTATCACTCAGACCTCCGTGCGGCGCGCGTGACACACACACACACACACACACACACACACACGCGGGCGCATGAACCAGTGTTGCTGTGATTGCAGACTCTTTTGTAAGACAAAGCACATAGCAACTAGCGACATTTTGGATTAACCTTAGATTTCATTCAGTAGAATAATGTCACTGGTTTCGCCCCGCGAGCGAGGTTTCGCTTTCCCGACGCAGTCTTTCTCCACCGGCAGAGTTAGCAGCAAAGAACCGAACCGAACCGCTGCAGACTTCTGAATGAACGAGTACAAAACAGTGTTTCCAAAAACCTATCACTGTTGACCATCTGTCATATGAACATGAATGTAATTCCACTGTAAAGGGTTGAAATATGCACATAGTTCGGACGTTTGTGCGAAATATGTATTTAAAAATATATTTAATGAAAGATTTTGTCAATTCAGTTGAAGCGACTGCAGGTTACATTGAAGTACTATTTCAGAAACATTAAATATGTAGGTCTAAATGAGAACTGCTTTATTGGGCATTAGTTGTATACAAATGCAGTACTGTCAGTAACCCCTATGAAAAATAACCATTGTTTTATTATAATAAAAGTGTAGTAAATTTGCATATTGATTACAATTTATATAACCAGTTTTACTACAAATACAATGGTTAAACTATGATTAGTGTAGCAAGGCCATGGTTAATTTTGTGGTTATCATGGTTTAATAGTAACCAAATGTGTTTTTTTTATTTGTATAAAACTATGGTTAATTTTCGTAAACGCAAGTACGACCTGATGACGTCATAAATATGATAATTAAGTATTTATTAAGTTGAATTGTTATATAAAGTTATAAGCATGTTTATAAAAACAAGTTTTGTAATAACAATTATTTCGGACCTTTTGACGTTGATGATAATTCAGATTCGGACCTTTGAATGTAAACTTTGAGAACCCCTGGCATTGGCTATACATATTTAGTTGTGTAACCGCAATCAATGTGTAACCATAATCAAACTTATTCAATTGAAAGGGCATTTTAGTGAAAAGTTGCAATAAATAAAAAGGCCTTTACATCATGAGGGTGAAAAACAACCAAAAGAGTGAATGTGAGATTAAAAGAAAAGAAAACACAGCTTTACTGAGAAATGAAAAGCATTTCGGCCACAACAAGTACTGAAGAAGGTCATGTATCAAATGTTGTGATAAAAGACAAACTGTGACTAAAATAAAATCTGTAACAAAATTAACTCTGGAGCAGAATCAACTGTGCCTGGATGAGTACAGCTGCTTTCTCCAAATATTATGAAATATGAGTGATTATGTTAGTGAACTTTCAACAAGAAAGTCTCTGTTAGTACCACTTGGTAATTTCTGGATGATCAAAAGAGAAATGATCACTGGAGCTAAAAAAGTACAACGGTAAACATGAGAAGTGAAACATGAAGTCTTGTGCTGTTTTTCTTTCAAATTTGTTTTGATTTTTTATTTATTATTACATCAATCTTCTCTGTATTTAGGACAGGGTTGGGGACCCGCTCTGTGAAATCAACTATGAAAAAATCATAGTATTTTTAATACTAATCATAAACTTAGCATTACTGTACTATCGTGTTTTTGGGACATATACTGTACCATGGTATTTTTTGGAAGTGCTTACTTCAGCACCATAGTAAATATTAAAGTAATCTGATACCATCACTGTACCATATTATTTCCACAACATACTGGATTAATCATTATGTCCAATATATAGTATAAAGAGAGTAACTAGCTTCATGTAATGGAATTACCCAATTTAATTACAAAATAAAATTAATTGTAATTAGTTACAATTACTAAGAAAATGTGTAATTAAATTACACATGAAAATGTTAAAGATTACAAAGGGGATTACATCCGATTTTTTTCACACACACTCCCACATACATATTTAATTGATTTCTTTCATAAATTGCAGTGACTGCTGTATATTAAACAGCAATATTTCAGAAGTTTATACAGTAACGTGCAGGGCCGCTGCTGCCCAAAGCGGTGCCCTAAGCAGGATTGTATTGTTGTGCCCCCTCCCTCAAATATTATGGAAGTACACAAACAAACACCTACTATATGTATAACTTGAAATAATAACTTTAAATACTTTGAGTAAATAAATAAATACATTGTATTATTTACAAATTATAGTTGTAATTTGTAATAGTACGCGTACGAGTCAAATTAAATATACTGTGCAAGGCTGCGTGTACTGTACGCTACTGTATGCATATGATAACGTACGTGTAAAAACAAGAAGTATACTTACACCTTCAATAGTCCTGGGGTGGTTGGCCTGTGTGACGTCAATCTGCCAAGAATCCGTGAATTGCTTGATCTGAGACAGTAGTAATAATTTGAGGGGATTAAAAATTAAAAAAATTAAACACTGGGTTGATTATTATTGGGTGGTTGTGTACACACACTGCCAGCATACACATATGTTCAAACACCATGTAAAAGTGAATTTTGGATCTGATGTTCTCTTTAAAGAAGCATGTAGGGTACCTAAAACAGCTTCTGTGTGATGATGAACACAACGCAGATGGCAACCAACGTCAAGCATTGTAGAGACATTTCTGTTATAAGGACACTTTAATTTACTATAAGTCAGTATTTTCCTTACACACCCATAACAACAGGGGCACAGGAGACATTATCAAAGTGTGTGTGTGTGGAGGGGGGCAAACTGTAAGCAAAAGCCCAGATAGTAAGATCAGATTTCCAGATATCGGACCACCACCATCATATATTAAACTCGCCTGATCATTAATATTAACAATACAAAGTAAGTGAAATAAGAAGTAGGCTACATTTGAATGATCAAGACTTCAAACTTGCACAATTTCACTCTATTTGGGTTAATAATTGTTAATAATTACATGGGATGATTATATGTTATGAAGCTTTGAATGAAGAAGAGTTAACACATGTTACTATATGGTTATGATTCAAACAGACATGATCAAATGGTTAGGCACACCCTCGGAAAACATTTGGCTCTCCAAATACCATCATCATGACCAACATTAAAATACAGTAGTGCAGCAGACCTAACTATTCAACTACAGCCCTGCACAGTTCAAAACAAGGCAGTTTTATTCCTAATAAGAATATTTATTGTTGTCAGCCATTTTAACATTGTAAATAACACGGTTTGAACATTAACACTGCACTGTGCTAAAATACAGGTACATAAATAATGATTCAATTAAAATGTGTTTTTTACATTTAAATAAAACTGTACTGTACTTAAATGTAAAAAAAAACCACCTTTACTCAAATAAAGATGAAATTAAAATGTTTTGTGTTTTAACATTAATCTATATTTAATTTAGTGATTTGTCTGCGTACCATTAGTGGTACTCGTACCAGCACTTTGAGAACCAATGACTTAAACGATTATCTCTTTGATTAAATCATTTGGAATTAAAGACCATCACAAACACAGCTAAATTGGAATCTGGGGAATGATGACAATTGCCATTTCATATAGGCTGGGCATATATAACATTTATGTCAACTTACCTTATTTGGCAATACTTTTCTGTTTCGCTGGCTTCATCTTTCTGGATTGTGCCTGCAGGCAGACTACAAGAAACTCGTGTTGCAGCTGAGACAGGCTCAAGTAAGACTACTAAACCCCCCGCCTGTTTAGGACCGCTTTCAGAAGCACCATTAGAAGAAGACGATGTACTGTTCACTGTCAAATAGGAATAGGCTACATTCATGTAGGCTAACACCAAACATAATCGTCATTTATTTGAATCCTTGTCACTAAAAGATGTCTGGAATAAACATTTGAAATCTCAACATTGGTGTATGGTTTGAATTACAATGAATGTGACAATGAATCGTTCCCAGAAGTTTTAGTTGGTGAACAGTGCAGACTATTTTCTCTAATCAAAAGTGCAGGGGGTCGATTGCTGTCTTTTCATGACCCCCCTTGTCCCCGTGTCAATGGTGTGCCTTGCATTTTAAATATATTAAATATTTATATATCAAATATTTCACTAATATAAAACATTTTATTTCAAAAGCATGTTCTGCTATGTTCATCCTTTCCAGAAGACGCTCGGAATATCTTTCTGAATTTGAATTTAAGCTTTAAAAAAGACTTAAGACATTATACTTTTGACAGAGGATTTTATTCAAAATGATTTACATGACATTCAATGAATGCTATTTTATTAGTTCATGCATTCCCAGGAGAAAAAGAGGAAAAAAAACATGCTCTACTCTTCACCCAAATCTTGGTCAAAAGTTAAATGAAGCAGAACATTTTGTTAAAATGTATTGTCATTTATACATATGCTTTTTTCTTATAATATTAGAATATTAGATATTAGTTAGATATTATAATATTAGATATTAGTAGCTTATTTATTAGCGATTGTCATATTGTCCCTCTTTGAAAACACAGTATTTGAGTATGTAGCAGTACAATCATATTCATTTCTATATCCAGGACATTCATGTTATTCGTTTATGTTTGCTTTGGGTTTTAAAAGCACAGAATATTATAGAACATGCATATATATTATAAACATGAAAAGGAATTATAATCAGGAAATGGGTGATAATAACCACATCCAGTTATATGTGAAACAGTTCCTCTCTGATTAATAATGTTGTGCTATTAAAGGCAGTCTACTCTTTAAACAGATCTCTCTCATAGACCGGATCACTGGTCTCTTCACTCACAGCGTTCTTGAGTGTGCATGTGTAGAAGTTTTCTGGATTTCTTGTGTTTGTGACTGTGATGAACTCTCCTGGATTATGGTTCTTCGTTCCCTGCAGTGTGTCTCCAGCAGAATTCTTCCAGATGATCGTTCCACTGTATCCACATCTTAGATAACATCAGAGTTATTGCTCTTCTCTATAGCTATCACAGGTTTGGGGACCGGCTCTGTGAAAGAAACAATGAAAAACATGATCTTCCACTCCACTGAGAAAGCAAACGTGTTCCTGTGTGTCTCTCAGTGGTAGAGCATTACGTCAGCAGCGCAAAGGTTGTGAGTTCGATTCCCAGGGAACACGTACTAATGAAAATGTATAACCTGAATGCAATTGTAAGTCGCTTTGGATAAAAGCATCTGCTAAATGCATAAATGTAAATGTATAATAATATCACTCACCCGTAACAGTCAAGGTGAATCGTTGTTCCTGCTCTCTACTGTTGATGTCGATGGTATAAAGTCCACTATGCTCGACTTTTAAATTAGTTATAGTGATTTGTCCAGTTTTCTCATCAAGAGTTGTGATGCTTTGGAATCTCGGATTCGGGATATAAACACCATCATCAACATCCCATTCAATCACCTTTACAACCATTCCATCATTGTTTCTGTGTTTCCATGTGAAGCTGGTGACAGGAGATCCTAATTTGTCTGGACGAAAAGAAACGGTCTCACCCACTGCTTTCTTCACATCTTCACCTAATTAATAAAATATGAGAGAGTATGTTAGTCAACATTCAACAATTTCTGTAGTTACTGGTAGCTTATGAATAGCACATTACATCAACAAAAAGTACCTACAAGCATAATGTACTACATGTCTGATATTATATTCGGCCATAGTATTATATCTAAATAAGCAATGTACATAAAATATATAGTGAACAGCATAGTAAATAAACATGTTGATTGATTATATATATAAAAACACACGGTATAATCATCTGAATCAGACTAACTGAACGTTACATGCCATTTTTGCAAGGGTAGGCCGTATGAGAGAGGATAATAACTTAAAATACTAATCTGTTAGTATAGTCCGTCGTTAACAGAATCTAAAATACTCCACAATAATTTGGTATTATAAATTAGGCTACAATATAATACTATTTTCTTAAACTAACCGGCTTCAAATTAGTGGAGAAGGAATGAATCAATCATTTGAATGAATCAGCTGAATAGATGACTCAACACGACTTGCCGCCACTTACTGGCAGTTTTAGTTTCATATTTGAAAATAGAATACATTTTTTTAATTAGCCTACTTCATATTTCAGTATGTTATTTTTTTTAAATCAGGTGCTGCTGATTATGTGCCTCTGCAGCGGCTTAATGGATTTCGCTGGTACTTATATTATTTTAATGGTAACAGTCTAACGGCCCTTTCACACGGGACGTGGCAGTCGCGAGTGTCTAGTTCATTTTCAGTGGGAGACATGTGGAAAGCGGCAAACCACGAGGAGTTTTGCTGGCGGCGCGGAGGTGGAGTGCAAGTGGTGCACATGACAAAGACTGTTCCATAATTCCTATTAAACTCAGAAGATATCTGAAAAAAAACTAAGTTATAGAAATGTATATTATTTTGTTATTTTTGTTAATATAATTTGCTGTTTTAATAATAAAGAAGACTATTACTAGCAATTTCTATGTTCTTCATTTACAAGCTGCATGCGTTCTTGATCAAAAGTCATTCAGGGCTCTAGACTCATTCTTCCCAGTGGACTAACTTTCACAGTTGGTCGCACAAGCACATCATTTGGTCTCACTTCTTTTTTTTGTTGATACATTAGATTAATCAATACATGCTGATGATCTTTTATGAACTTGCGTGCACCTTGGCGCTCGTGCTGATGCAGTGAGTATAGGCTCTACCCACGGAGCTCGTGCTGAAAGCGCCTCTCTTCACGTGATCAGTGAAATCTGACTCCTGCTACAATGTGCCGTTGCTCTGCAGCGCGCGCTGTATGAAGCAGCGCAGACCATGCACTCGCACAAGTGCGAACATGCCAAATTTCTACGGGGAGGTGGGGATGTGCGATAAACCGCCAAATCGCCATATTTGTTGCTGCTTCACCGCGGTAAGAAAAAATCCCATACCGTCACAGCCCTACGTAAGGCCCTGTTAATCATAGTCTACTTTATACCTTCAGTCATTTTGAATTACCTTGAATTTTTAAAAGCATTTTCCTTGTATTATTTCTGAACATATAATATGTATAAGACAAGTTTGTACAAGATGTAGCTGTAGTTCATGCATCTTTTCTGCAAAGATATCTAACAAGTGATTTGTTTAACATTTACATCATGTTGACAACTTCATGTGTGCTGCACTTGGAATATAAATGTTGTTTAACCAGAGGGTTAATAAAGAAAGTTACTTGAATCAGTTACATTTTCAATTTGACTATATAAAAAATCTAGATTTTAATTTTTGCCCTAGTTTACCCCATTTTATGTTTTATGTATGTTTGATACATTGAAGGGTAAAAACAATCAAAAGTGAAAAACATTGCTCAATATTTCCCACACTGGTATCCTCTTTGGGTGAAGAAGAGATTTCTAACACAATGACATTCATATATTTTTAGACTGACTGTTGTCAGATATTTGTTCAATGTAAATGCAATTTCTAAATAGAAGAGCAACTAAACCCTGCACCTAAATATTAAAAAGTGATTTGACCTGATTTTCTTTATGGAATTTAATACTGAAGTAATTCGCTGTCTTACCTGTCCCAAATATGTTTCTCTCATAGACCGGATCACTGGTCTCTTCACTCACAGCGTTCTTGAGTGTGCATGTGTAGAAGTTTTCTGGATTTCTTGTGTTTGTGACTGTGATGAACTCTCCTGGATTATGGTTCTTCGTGCCCTTCAGTGTGTCTCCAGCAGAATTCTTCCAGATGATCGTTTCACTGTATTCACATCTTAAATACGCAACATCAGGGTCACTGCTCTTCTCTATAGTTATATTAGGTTTGGGGACCCGCTCTGTGAAAGAAACAATGAAAAACATATGATCTTCCACTCCACTGAGAAAGCAACATGAAATCAAACAACTACAATAGCCATGCAAAAAGAGATCAGACACTACCATGGTACAATATCAGAGAGTAAAAATACTCCACAATCATTTGGTATTGTAAATTAGGCTACAATACAATAATATTTTCTTAAACTAACCGGCTTCAAATTAGTGGAGAAGGAATGAATCAATCATTTGAATGAATCAGCTGAATAGATGACTCAATGACTCACTCATCAAGACTTGCCGCCACTTACTGGCAGTTTTAGTTTCAGATTTGAAAATATAATTCAATTTTTTTAATTAGCCTACTTCATATTTCAGTATGTTATTTTTTTTAAATCAGGTGCTGCTGATTCTGTGCCTCTGCAGCGGCTTAATGGATTTTGTTGGTACTGATTTTATTTTAATGGTAACAGTCTAATGGTGTATTATTGTTCTAATTAAATATAGTTATTAAATATAATAATTTAATCGTGTGATAATAATGAACACATATATATATATATATACACTGCCGCTCAAAAATGTGAAAAGTTAGGGATCAGTAAGATAAGTTGTTTTTTTAAAGAAGTTTTTTTCTGCTCATCAAGGCTGTATCTATTTGATCAAAAATACAGAAAAAAACTCATTTTGTGAAATATTGTTACAATAAAAAAAACTTGTATTTTTATTTTAATACCCTTTAAAATAAAACGTATTTTCTGTGATGCGCAGCTGTATTTTCAGCATCATTACTCCAGTCTTCAGTGTCACATGATTCTTCAGAAATCATAATAATATACTGATTTATAATCAATGTTGGAAACCATTGTGCGGCATCATTTATTTTAATGTTTTTTGGGACCTGTGATATATAAGAACAGCACTTATTTAATAAAGAAATGTTGTGTTACAATATACAATGCTATTCAAAAGTTTGGGGTCAGTACATTATTTCTTTCCTTTTTTAAGAAATTGATACTTTTATTCAGGAGGGATGTGTTAAATGAATAAAACATAGTAAAGACTTATATTGTTAGAAAATATTTATATTTTGAACTAATGCTGCTCTTTTAAACTTTATACTTATCAAAGAAAAAAGTATCACGTTCCAAAAAACTATATGAAGCAGCACAACAGTTTCAACACTCATAATAAACCAGCATATTATTATGATTTCTGAAGATCATGTGACACTGAAGACTGGAGTAATGATGCTGAAAATACAGCACTGCATCACAGAAATACATTCTAATTTAAAGTACATTAAATTAGGACACCAATATTAGAAATTGCTTTCACAATATTACTGTTTTTTTTCTGTATTTTTGATTGAATAAATACAGCCTTGATGAGCAGAAGAGACTCCCTTAAAAAACATAAAAATCTTACTGATCCCAAACTTTTGAGCGGCAGTGTACTGTATATAGTATATAGTAGTCAACATTTGAAGTGGATCAAAAAAGGGAATCAAAGTTGTCCTAAGACAAGAACGCATTTTGGTTTTAGGACAAGTTTGATGAAAGGTTTTGATCCACTTCAAATGTTTACTAGTGTTTATTGTCACACTTTAACAGTTTTACTGTCACATTGGTTCCTAGTAGTTCTTTTTGCATGTCATATCTAGCCCTATCATTAGGGGGCGCTCTGTATTCTGAGTTGCTCATTTGCCTAAAAGGGGGGAAAGAAGTAGCATTAGGCAGGAAGTAGCACATGGAATGTTTTCCTTTGCTGTCCTTTTCTTGGTGCCCTAGTTTGAGGAACACAATTTGTTCTTAGTCTCAAATGTAAGTAAGGCATTGCTTTGTACCTATGTAGAGTTTGTATATAGGCTTTTTGTTATGGCTTAGCACTAAACACGTGTTGATTGTTGTATGTTTGTTTAAATGCAGAGGGTTCTCGTATGAGAGAGGAAACAGCACAGATATAAACAGGACCTAGACAAAAGGGACTAATTGTCTTAATCCAACCCATCTACTCATCATCTTATTTTATGATCAACAAACGGGTGAATTGTTTGCTGATTCAGATTCCTCATTGCGTCACTAAAGAACTGCTGGTAGCATTTTCCACTCTAAAGACTGATCTCACTATGACAAAATGCTACTTATGGTCATATCTATGAACTGATGGACTTAATTTATGTTTCCTCAACTCTGGAAGACTTTATGCTGATGTTTGTGCTTGTTGATGTGAATGTGTGACTCACAGCTTGTATTTAATACACATGGCTCACTGAAATGAATTAGTCTCTGTGGTCCCTCAATCTTTATGTGGCATCAAAAGTTAGGTGTTACAACACTGTATGTGAATACTAAACAAAACAAAGTAGTACCATTGTGCTGTAGTGTTTTTGGTTTAGAGTTTTGAGCATCTAAAGAGAAAGAGTCAAGATGGCGCCGAGGATGGCAGCCGTGTTGCGTGCTCCGGGAAAACTTTGCAGTTTTTCGTATGTTTTATTTGTTTTTTTGTTGTTTTATGTGTTAGATGTTGTTAGTATAACTGTCTACGATAGAGACACGCTTTTGAACATTGGTTCCTCCGTCACAACGCAAACCGGACTTTGAGTTTCTGAATGCCGTGGAGTGTTCACAGACACCGCATCAGAGCCCTTTGTGTGGGTTGCGAATCGAGGAAACGCCCGAAAACGAGGAAAAGAGCTGGCGTTCTCATCAGATTGAGACGCCGTGCTCCGACCTCCTCTTCCAACCATTTTACTGGCCAACGTTCAGTCACTGGATAACAAACTTTGTGAACTGCGGGCGCATCTCATACCAACGAGAAACAAGGGACTGCTGCGTTATTTGCCTCACAGAAACCTGGATGTCTGCTATTGTTCCAGACTCAGCCATCGAGCTCACGGGCTTCTCCGCATCGCTCGGACAGAACGGAAGAGCTCACAGGGAAAAGCAGTGGTGGAGGTGTGTTTCTATATTAACAACTCGTGGTGTGATGAAAGGAACATACACTCTATTAAATCCTTCTGCTCCCTGATCTGGAATTTCATACGCTTCTGTGTCGACTGCGTTCTGGCTACCGAGGGAATTTACAGCGATCATAATCACGGCTGTTTATATCCCCCCAAGCCAACACAGACCAGGCACTCAAGGAACTGTACAGGAATATAAGTGAGCAGGAAACCGCACCCAGATGCAGCTTTTGTTGTCACAGGGGACTTTAATAAAGCCAACTTCAGAACAATAGCTCCAAAATACTTTCAACACGTCACCATCAACACGCGTGGAGATCGTACACTCGACCATTGTTACACCCCTTCCGGGACGCATACAAGTCCCTCCCCGCCAACCTTTCGCAATCGGATCACTCTTCCGTTCTGCTCCTGCCTGCTTATAGGCAGAAACTGAAACGTGAAGCACCCGCTCTCAGGACAGTTCATTGCTGGTCTGACCAATCGGACGCTATACTACAGGACTGTTTTGATCACGTGGACTGGGACATGTTCCGGGCAGCGTCTGACGACGACATAGAGGCGTATTCAGATACGGTCACGTGTTTCATCAGGAAGTGTATAGACGATGTAGTTCCGACCAAAACAATCCGGATCTACCCCAACCAAAAACCGTGGATTAACAGCGATGTTCGATCAGCCTTGTCAGCGCGGACATCTGCCTTTAAATCCGGAAACACTGATCGGAAACAAGCCAGTTACGATCTCAGGAGATCCATCAAAGCAGCCAAACGAACATATAAAAACAAAGTTGAAGAACACTTCAACAACAATAACCCAAGAAGCATGTGGCAGGGCATCAACAACATCACAGGCTTTAAAGGGAATAAACCAGCTACTGTGAACATTGCCGCCTCTCTACCGGACGAGCTCAACACCTTTTATGCTCGGTTCGAGGCTGATAACACCGCCCACACAAAGAGCGCTGCCGCGGCTGCTGCCGGTTTTTACAGATATTTTCAATCTGTCCCTCTCTCTGTCTGTGGTTCCCTCATGCTTCAAAAAATCCATCATTGTGCCCATACCAAAGAAAAACAAAATCACATGCTTGAATGACTGGAGGCCCGTTGCTCTGACCCCCATCTTCAGCAAGTGTTTTGAGAAGCTGGTCAGAGACTACATCTGCTCTGTGCTGCCTGCTTCACTGGACCCACTACAATTTGCATACCGCAGTAACCGTTCCACAGACGATGCTATTGCCTTCACCCTGCACACTGCTCTCTCCCACCTGGAAAATAAAAACACCTATGTGAGGATGCTGTTCGTGGATTATAGTTCAGCATTTAACAATATAGTGCCTGCCACACTGGTTGCGAAGCTCCAGACTCTAGGACTGAACAGATCTCTGTGCAGCTGGATCCTGGACTTCCTGACAGGCAGAAGTCAGGTGGTCAGAATGGGCAACAACACATCATCCCCTGATCCTCAACACTGGTGCACCGCAGGGTTGCGTCCTCAGCCCACTCCTGTACTCCCTGTACACACACGACTGTACAGCTACACACAGCTCCAATGTCATCGTCAAATTTGCTGATGACACAACGATGATAGGCCTGATCACCGACAATGATGAGACGGCCTACAGAGAGGAGGTGAGTACCCTGACTAAATGGTGTCAGGAGAACCACCTCTCACTCAACATCGACAAGACCAAGGAGCTGGTGGTGGATTACAGGAGACAGAGCAGAGAACACACACCCATCACCATCGACAAGACACCTGTGGAGCGGGTGACCAGCTTTAAGTTCCTCGGCGTTCACATCACTGAGGATCTCACATGGTCTGCTCACACAGATGCAGTGCTGAAGAAGGCACATCAGCGCCTCTTCTTCCTGAGACGGCTGAGGAAGTTTGGAACGAGCCCCAGAATCCTCAGGTCCTTCTACACCTGCACTGTGGAGAGCATCCTGACCGGCTGTATCACCGCCTGGTTTGGAAACAGCACCGCTGGCAACCGCAGGGCTCTGCAAAGGGTCGTGCGAACTGCCCGCCACATTGTTGGAGGTGAGCTTCCCTCCCTCCAGGATATCTACACCAGGCGGTGTACAAGGAAAGCCGGAGGATTATCAAAGACTCCAGCCACCCGTCCCACAGACTGCTCTCTCTTCTGCCTTCAGGGCGGCGTTTCGCAGCATCCGATCCCGCACTAGCCGACTGAGGGACAGCTTTTCCCTCAGGCTATCAGGCTAATGAACAGTCACAAATAACTCACCTACATCACTCCCACTCACACAACATGCCATGCACTGCACTTTAACACCGTTCAACTGGACTACATGCACACACTGCACTAATCACAACCTATCTGCTATCACTGGACACCATACAATGCACATCCACGACACTGCATATGCATAATCTGTTGCACCTTTGCACATCTACCTGCTGCTCAACCAACCAATCTGCTGTTAATTTATAATCTGTTGCACCTCACATTATTACTATGCATAGACTACATTATGTATAGATACTGTACATAATGTAGATGTGCCCATACGGTGTATAATGTGTCGTTGATCATTAAGTATGTCTTTATAGTACACTGTGTACTGAGTATATGTATGTGTATTTTGCACATTGTCTTCTGTACAGTCTGTAAATATGTACTGTCCATATGTAAATTGCTGTTGTTGTTTTTTTTTGCACTGTCTGGAGCACTGTAAATGCTCCAGTGCAGTTTTTTGCACTGTCTGTCCATATGTAAATTGTCTGTTGTTTTTTTGCACTGTCTGTCCATAGGTAAATTGTCTGTTGTTTTTCTGCACTGTCTGGAGCACGCTCATAAGAATTTCACTCACCAAGGCACTTGTGCTGTGGTGATGTGACAATAAAAGTGATTTGATTTGATTTGATTTGATCTACCGTGGTATTCCTGGAAGTACCTTGCAGTAGCATGTAAATACAATGGTGCATGAGTTACAGTATTATGGTATTTATCAAAATAACATGGTATTACAATCTGATCCAATTACCACAGTGCTGTTTTTCTTTGTAAAAAAAAACTGAATTATAATATGCTTTAACAGTACTAATATGAACTAATATTATAATATCCACTCACCCATAACTTCCAAGCTGTATCTTTGTTGCTGCTCTTTATTGTTGATGTCGATGGTATAAAGTCCACTATGCTCGACTTTTAAATTAGTTATAGTGATTTGTCCAGTTTTCTCATCAAGAGTTGTGATGCCTTGGAATCTCGGATTCGGGGTGTTAAAACCATCATCAATATCCCATTCAATCACCTTTACAACCATTCCACCATTTATCTGTTTCCATGTGAAGCTGGTGACAGGAGATTCTAATTTGTCTGGACGAAAAGAAACTGTTCCACCCACTGCTTTCTTCACATCTCCGTCTAATTAATAAAATATGAGAGAGTATGTTAGTCAACATTCAACAATTTCTGTAGTTACTGGTAGCTTCTGGATAGCACATTACATCAACAAAAGTACCTACAAGCGTAATGTACTATATGCCGGATATTATATCCGGCCATAGAATTATATCTAAATGAGCAATGTACATAAAATACATAGTAAACAGCATAGTAAATAAACATGTTGATTGATTATATATAAAAAACACACGTTATAATCATCTGAATCAGACTAACTGAACGTTACACGCCATTGGCAAGGGTAGGCCATATGAGAGAGGATAATAACTTAAAATACTAATGTGAAAAATTAGGCTACGATAGAGTCTGTCATTAACGTAGTTATCTAAAATACTCCAAAATAATTTGGTATTATAAATTAGGCTACAATACAATTCTATTTTCTTAAACTAACCGGCTTCAAATTAGTGGAGAAGGAATGAATCAATCATTTGAATGAATCAGCTGAATAGATGACTCAATGACTCACTCATCAAGACTTGCCACCACCTACTGGCAGTTTTAGTTTCATATTTGAAAATATATATATATTTTTAATTAGCCTAATTCATATTTCAGTATGTAATTTTTTTTAAATCAGGTGCTGCTGATTATGTGCCTCTGCAGTGGCTTAATGGATTTTGCTGGTACTTATTTTATTTGAATGGTAACAGTCTAACGGCCCTTTCACCGGGACGCGGCAGTCGCGAGTGTCTAGTTCATTTTCAATAGGAGACATGTGGAAAGCTTCCACGAGCACGGCGCTTCACGGCAGGCGCCGTCAAAGATTAAAATATTTTATCTATGATAAAATGAACGGCAGCCGCGTCGGCTTAAACCAATCAGTGAACAGATTATTAACAACCAATCATAGAACATTTAACTCAGGGGTCTCAAAGCAGGGGTCGGTAACTCTGGTGCAATTTGAACAAGAGCGGGCGGTCTAAAAATATCACATTCCCGACGTCCTTTCAGAAGAGCATATCTGCGCATTATTCAAGCACCGGTACAGCCTGCACTCGACTGTTATGCACGCGCTGCACGCATGAACCAGTGCTTCCTTTTATTTGTGAGGTTTGTGCGCAGCATGTGCATAACGATGCTCAGAGCAGGCTATATCCTACCAGTGGTGAATACGGCCCGCAGACAGAACAGGCAGGTTGTCAATGAGTGAGACTTGAACTTTCAACTCGGTTTTGTTTATATTTTGCTTGGCCTATAATTTAAAATGACAGATGTCTAATTTATTTATTTATTTTTCTTCTGCGACACTTTTCCTAGGCTACTGTGTTTACAGCAAGATGTTAAATGAATTTAGTATTTTAACAAGAGGAATATAATTATAATCAGTGTTGGAGGTAACGCAATACAAGTAACGTGAGTTACGTAATAATATTACTTTTTTCAAGTAACTAGTAAAGTAATGCATTACTTTTTAAATTTACAAGAAAATATCTGTTACTTTTTCCCCATTTATTGACTGACAGTGCGCTGTGTGAACATGTTACTGTAGTTCTAGAGACTAAATCGGAATGTGCATTAATTCATCCCACTCGCAAAAAAACTGATTCAGTATTCATCAAACTTAAAACTCAGAATATGATGCAAGCCTGCAATAATTAAATATGTTAAACAACACAAATGTATCTAATCCTATTTTATTAACCAATGTCTTTGCTGCTGACCTTTGATGATCCAGTTCAACATAAGCAAAAATGACTTTACATTAACAATTGTGCTTGATTGCTTTTTAATTGCTGAAGAGTGTTGAATCTTCTCCTGTGTTCTTCTGTACAGATGTGATTTACTCGTCCTTCAGTCTGAGGTTTATTCATTACACTTTTTGCTGTGAAAGGCTTTTATATTTACTATAAATAGAACTTATTGTATTAAAAACAAACAATCAAGCCCTGCTCATATTTAAAAAGTAGCGCAAAAGTAACACAAATGTAACGTAACGCATTACTTTCCTTAAAAAGTAACTAAGTAACGTAATTAGTAACTTCTTTAGGGAGTAACGCAATATTGCAATGCATTACTTTTAAAAGTAACTTTCCCCAACACTGATTATAATAGGCTATTTTTGTACAACATACTTTTTTTTTCTCTGCCACACCTGTTCCTATTGTGTTGTAAAGCTTAAACAAATTGTATCCTGACAAGACGAATAAAAATAAGGAATACTGTTCTTGTATATATTTATTTTCTCTGTGACACTTTTTTCCCTACTGTGTTGGCAGCAAAATGATAAACGAATTTTGTGACTTAAGACACAAAATTTGTTTAATATTTTGTTGTTGATAAAAGATTGACTCTTGACAAGATGAATAAAATAACAAAAACAATTTTGTGCACACTACACATTTATTTGTTAGCCTATCTCTCTTTCTTTCAGTAGAGGAAATTTAAATGTGTGATTCTGGGGAGATTTAATGCGAGATTTAAATTTAGCAGGAACGGTTGGGTCGGGAATAAAATTATTCAAAGCGGGCCGTGGGTGAATAAAGAGTAAATATATCGCGGGAACGGGTGGGTGCGGGACATAACCTCACGGGAGTGGGCCTTAAAAAAACAGTCCCACGCAGACCTCTACTATCATAGATAGTCTCGTGACAGCTTCCGGCGGCATTTGTTGTCAACGGTTGTCAAGCTAGCCAACCGCGAAGTACCTGGGGAAGTATCACCATTAGTCACTTGGTTGAAACGTGTTCTGGAGTGACACCAAGTGGGTGGAAAATATATGCCATCATCCAGTTCCAGTCGCGTCTCTCTCAAATCGTGCCGTGAAGAGAAAGGTTGGCGACGAGCACAGGCAATTTCAGGAAAAGTGGGAGATGGAATTTTTTTTGTCGAGCACTGGGGCACCCCTACGTGTCTCATATGCACAGAGAAATTTGCAGTGCATAAGGAATACAACGTCAGACGTCATTACTCAACTAAACATGCTGAGGAGTATACAAAATACCAGGGAGATGAGAGAAATTACCGGGTCGCCAATCTTAAAAAATGTCTATTGAGGCAACAAGATTTATTCAAGAAAGCAAGCAAAGAGAATGAAGCAGCAGTCGAAGCTAGCTACGTGGTGAGTGAGATGATTGCTAGGGCCGGAAAGCCATTCAAAAAAGGCGAGTTCATCAAAAAGTGCATGTTACTAGCTGCAAGTAAAGTCTGTCTGGAAAATAAGGGTCAGTTTACCAACATCAGCCTTTGAGCTAACACAGTGGCAGAGCGCATTTCTGATCTGTCAGAAAACATATATGATCAACTGTGAGAGAAAGCCGAACATTTTTGTACATACTCAGTTGCTCTTGATAAGAGCACGGACAACACTGACACTGCGCAGCTCGCAGTATATGTCCATGGTGTTGACGACAATTTTGAAGTGATCGAGGAGTTGCTCACAGTGATTCCAATGCATGGTCAGATCAATGCTCAGGAGATATTCCGCGAGCTGTGCGGTGCTATTGAGGATGCCGGTTTGTCATGGAAGAGGTTTGCTGGAATAACAACTGACGGAGCGCCGTCAATGACAGGAAGGAAAAATGGACTGGTGGCACTTGATCAAATAAAACTGGAAGGGGAGAATGTGGAGGAGGCCATTGCTCTGCACTGCATTATCCATCAGCAGGCCCTTTGCGGCAAATGCCTGAGGTTTGACAATGTCTGTTGTTGTGAAATGCATCAACCATATCAGATCCAGGGGCTTAAACCACTGGCATTTCTGCATCTTTTTGGAGGAAATAGTCAGAATATGAAGATGTGCTCTACTTCACAGAGGTACGTTGGCTCAGTAGGGGAAATGTCTTGAAGAGGTTTATTGAGTTGAGAGCAGAAGTGAAAGCCTTAATGGAGAAGGATGGGATGGCTGTTCCTGTGTTAAGTGATCCCAAATGGCTCATGAACTTAGCTTTTCTTGTTGACATCTCAAAGGAGCTGAATGTACTGAATAAGAAGTTACAAGGCCAGAAGCAGCTTGTCAGTAGGGTTGGGTACCGAGACCCGGTACTGTAAGAAAGGACCCGGCTGGAACGATCCAATGACGGCAGTCGTTCCGCGGGTGAAGGGCTTTGCGTGTTACGATCTTTCCTTTTCACGACACAACAAGAACATTAAAATGGAACACTTCTTCTTATATATTTTATCTCGTTATTTCATCTGACTCCATAAAATGAAAAGGGTTTTAATGATGTCTGTGCATCATTAAAACAGGAACGAATGATTGATTATTCTTATCAGCTCTTTTCATTACTTTACCCGTCCAGACATAGGAAGCTATATCGCTCAGAGGTCCTGTTTTCCACAGATCTCACGGACACAATCTCGCCAGGCCCGGTCATCAGTCAGAGGTAAATTATGGTTACGTATCTGAGATTTGCCGTAAATTCACACGTACACAATCAGAGACATCGAATAACCCTCATGGGGCACCCTCAGAACTCGAGTTCAATCGTTTACTTCAGTAAAGGGTTTTGGCCACTATCAGATATGTTAGCAGATCAATATACTACACTGTAATAGCTTTGGGTTGGCCAAATCTTTGTTTAAAGTAACATTAATCAAAAGTCAGAGGTGTGGGACGTGCCGAATTCAATCTGATCAGACGGCGTTCACCGTCATTGAACGGAATTAACCCGTCCCTACACCCAAGCACACTTAAAAGATGCGGATATTAGCCGTCGCTAAAACTGACGAGGCTTGCGGAAATATACGAATCCACTAATCTAGTAGAGAGAAAGCAATCTTCAGAGGCATTTAGAATAGAATCCGTTACAATTTATTGACCAGGTAATCAAAACAATAATTCAAAGCTCCAATGTTACAAGAATAGAATCAACGGTTAACCATAACATAACAATAATTCAGGAATTGAAGAACTTGTAGAAATTACTACCTGGCAATGAAAAACTACACACAAGTGACATGTGCGGGCAATCAGTTTACTGACTCCTAGAACCTTCTGTCCCTTTCCTTATATACCCAGATAATTCAATAGACCCACCAAGGTGGTATCTTGTCATTATAATTAGTCTTTAGAATTGGCAACCAAAAGGCTTCTGGAGATCCTGTGGCCGGGATTACTTATTTACATACAGGAGGTGATCTGAATAGGAGATCAGGGGGAGGGCACACCTTTAAGTTGTGCACTATATTTCCTCATACTTTAGAACTTCTTTTAGCTTTTCGTTATGATTGGGAGAATGAGACCATTTTACCAGGCGCACTGAGACATTTCAAAAGATATCAAACATGTATAGTTACTTTTTGTACATATTACATTGCATGGATTTTAGGTGATGAGGGGAGGGGGGAGAATGGCGACTGCAGCCGGTCCCTCGTGCGGACCGTCAGCACAGGGTGTGAAACCCCCCAGTGTGCTGCGTCCTGGATGTTGCTGCTATATGCAAGAGATAGCTCCGTTGATTACTGACACCAGGCCCACATTTCTCTCTAGGGGGCCCAGACATTTTGGCACCGGGCCCGGCTTACAGTTTCCTCTCTTTGGCACTGTTTGGGCCACTCACGGTGTTCCTGCAGTGTCACTTTCGTCGTTGTAAGGTGGGCAGCTTTAAGGGGAAAAGGTGTCGTCCGCCATGGGGAGACCTCTGCGTCCTTTGGCATCCTTCTGAGGATGTCGATCTGGCCCATAGAAAGGTCCTCTGTCACTTCCAAGCAAAATGAGTGATCAGCAGGACAGGTCAGTCCTCCATATGTGAACGAATTCATCTCACTGATGACACACCACTGTGTATGAGACACCTGAATCGCATTTGAATGGTCATGCAAAGATTCAACACTTATGAGTTTGCTATCATTGGGAGAGAAAGGTTGTAATGCATTACATGTACAGACAACATAATTGTGAATTTCATGACAAGTGCGACTGGTAAATAAGGTCTCAGTACTCTTCAACGTAGGTGATCCCATTTAATTTCCTGATCTTTAACTACCATGCCAATGGATCGAATATTAGTGGAATTTGGATAAACTTGATCTGGGTGGATTAAAGGAAAAGTGGCAAAAAATCCAATACATTCGTTTCCAGTATACATCACAATTGTGGATATTGATTCTGAATACTTTACATTTTTCATTTTTCCGAAGAGAACCATCTATGTAAATCTAAAACCTCAATTAAATCAAAATATAACCAATACATTCGTTTCCAGTATACATCACAATTGTGGATATTAATTCTGAATACTTTACATTTTTAATTTTTCCGAAGAGAACCATCTATGTAAATCTAAAACCTCAATTAAATCATTCAAAACATGTCTCGGGGTCTTGTGAAGACGAAGATCTAAAATTTCCTGTCTTGTTGCAGTGAATAAATCTTGTGCATATGATCTGCAGGCTAAGTCACGTTCGATGGTACGGGTCTGATTGATGTGTTGGAAACCAGTGGCCATCTGATCTGTCAACCATGTGGAGAATTGAGATTGTTTGGTTATTTTATAAGTGTTGGCTGCTGAATTAATTGATCCGAACAGGCCGGCTATACTGCTGAGCAGGTCTTGTTTTTAGCGAGCAGGTGGAATTTGGACGGCAAGTCTGTCTTTGTAATCAGAAATTAAATCATCGATTCGTGACTGTAGTCATGCATATGACTCATCATTAGTAATACAATGTTTTGTATAAGCGGAAATGTTATAAGTTACATGTGTCATTACCAAATTTACATCATGTAATAAAGTAACAGTTGTGTGGATTGGTGAAATTGTCTATGCAATGCAAACATTCCCCGACACAATACATTCCTTCCTTTCGGTTGGTCCAGACAAGTACATTAGCTCGGTGAATCTCATATGTGTGTTATTATGTGTTTCTGTATGTGTGCACCTATATGTTGCAGGTTCCAAATTTTTAACAAAGTAGTACAATTTTGGGTCTATGCCATTGTTTTAATTTTTTCGAATTTTGTGCTCGAGTGTGTCCTGAAATGTTTCTTTGTAGGTGGGTGGGTGTTACCTGAACTACAACAAATTTGTGGTGTGCAATTTGGATCCGGTACTAATCCGGGAGGCCATGTAACTTTCTCTTTTGGTGCAACTGTGATTTTTTTGTGTGGATGGCCCCTTGGGGTGTTACGCAACACCCACCTCCCACATTTCAGGTTGTGTGTGAGTGATTGGTGCTCTCCAGAGTGGGAGGATTTGATTCGCTACTACTCGTGCCACTGTGTTTGCACTGTTAAATTGGAAAATTTGTCAGTTATCACAAGGTAATAACGATATCCCCCTTTGGCACTAGGTAGTGGGCTTATGAAATCCAATTGGAGTAACTCCCAAGGTCCCTTGGGTGGTTCTGGTCTACACAGTTTTGTATGGCCAGGCTTGCCTTGGTTAGTGGAGGCACATACGATGCATGTGTCACACCATCTTTGAATGTCTGATGCCATTTGTGGCCACCAGAAGTTTTTGGATCAGCTGTTGTGTTTTGGAGCTGATACGTGTGCATAATCGTGGTACAACTTCATCACTGGTTTCTGGAGGGCTTCTGGAACAATGTATTTATCGTCTCTTAAAATCATGCCTTCAGTGACCTTGACTAGTTGGTCCTGCTGCAGGTGCGGTGTCAGCTCTCCATCAGAACTCCACAGTTCTTGTTGGTACTGTTTCAAGTCAATAGGAATAGTTTGAATCGCACTCACGGCAGGAACAACCAGTCTGTCAGGCTTCCATTCATCTCCCTTTTGTGCTGCTAATTTGGCAAATTGATCTGTGATGTTGTTGTTTTTCTCGTTTTCATCTGGATTTTCGATGATGCGCAGGCACTTTAACGACGGAGAGTGAGGGATCGCGTGTTCTAACCTCCTGCCAAATCGAAGTTATGATGTTAAAATGTTTTATCATGAAGTTTACGAATTGTTTCAACAGCTCAGAGTTGTCGCTAGGGCGTTTTTGGTAATGCTTCGCTTGTTTTTAAATCTTTTCTCTTTTTGACAATCTCGCACTACATGGTTAGTCTTTCTGCAATAATGGCATATCATTTTATTTGGAGACCTTTGGCTAAATTTATCTGTGCTGTTCCTTCTGTTAACCACTGCGGACGCAACGCTGCGGGTTTTAATCGCCATCTGTTTTCTATTCTTGAACCCCAATCTACTATTGCTCTGAACGTGTTTTCGGCTGGGTCGACGCCATTTGATAACGCTTTCTGAAGCAGGGATGCCGGCATTGTTTTTAACAAGCTGCAGTAATGCGTCATGGTTGCGGTCTGCATTTTCAAGGCCTGAGTGTTCTCTGTAGGTCACCCATAACCGTTCAGCGTATGTTTCAAATGACTCATTACTTGCTTGTTTGATTTCTAATATTTTGCTCCAATCTGCATGTGACGGTCCCTCATGTCTAATAATGCCTGTTTTAGACGTTCATAAATCCCTTCGCCGGTTTCGTCATTTACTCTGTTCATTATGTTGCGGATTTCATTTCTGTGTTTAGTTTCGGTCTGAGCTCCTCAGGGATAGTGAGGAGGGCTATTTGCCCATCGTCTCTAACCTCTAGTTTGTAGACATTAGCCTGTAGCATCAATGCTTCCCAGTAGGGTTGAAAAGGCCCTTTTTCGGCATAGTTCCTCGACTTGTTTGTGCCTAGAGCATTCTCCGCATGTTAACGGGCGGCTGATTGTTGTGATATCATCATCCGCATTTTCATGGTTTTAACACTGCGATTTTAACTGCCTTTTTGGCGAGTCGTTTGATTTGGTTCGGGTCTTTATTGGGCTTCATGAGGCTCTGTTTTTCTGGCCACAGACTCATGAGAGCTCGGTTACGAGTTTCTCTGCGTGGCCTATTGTTACACGCCTTCGCAGTGTCCTCATCTTCGCTTTCAGTTTGCGCCTCTAACTCGGTTTCATCCAGTGCTGCTTGTTTAACTGCGGCAACTGGAAAACCTGTTTTGTCGCAACAATCTTGACGCAGATATGTAATTACTATATGTAATTAGTTTCCCTTGAACTTGATCAATTTTTGTAGCCATTTCTTCGCGTTGTCTAGCCCACCCTGTTGCTCGTATGCAAACATTTCGACTTGCTTTCTTAACTTTTGTAATTCGTCAGATCGCACTCGTTCGATTTCTTTGATATTTGTTATTGTTTTTCGTTCTCGGTCATGGTCGCGAGGTCGTTACGACAACAAATAAACAATTGCAGCGGGAATTTTCTTGTATTTTGATTTCGATTTTAGTCTCGCACCCTCGGCAGAATACCAGGATGTTATTTCGTTGTTGTTCCACTTCAAATTGAATCCCTTGTCGCTTAACCGAACAAGGATTTTTTGTAATTGTATTCCTAAAACTTCCATTATCTCCTGATCTCCTCTGCTGCTGTGGTTTCCCTGAAAAGACATGTTGTTTCTCGTCTAATTCTTAATACCACCGGGTTTTTCGGTTCCGGTTTCAAAAATGGGTATTCCGACCCGTACTACAAATGTGTCTATATGGTGTAAACAATATTTCCCTCAACTTCTAAAAGGCAGAAAAATATACTTACCACAGCAGTTGGATATGGATGAGAAGGAGTTCAAACCTCATGTCCCAAAGAGAATTCAAGTTGATTGTCGCGGCTGTCGCAGCTGGAATGACGTATTAGTCTCTGCGAGAATCACGTTCTCGTCTTTGCGAGATCACGTCGGGGTCACCACTGTAAGAAAGGACCCGGCTGGAACGATCCAATGACGGCAGTCGTTCCGCGGGTGAAGGGCTTTGCGTGTTACGATCTTTCCTTTTCACGACACAACAAGAACATTAAAATGGAACACTTCTTCTTATATATTTTATCTCGTTATTTCATCTGACTCCATAAAATGAAAAGGGTTTTAATGATGTCTGTGCATCATTAAAACAGGAACGAATGATCGGTTATTCTTATCAGCTCTTTTTCAATACTTTACCCGTTCAGATGTAGGGAAACTATATCGCTCAGAGGTCCTGTTTTCCACAGATCTCACGGACACAATCTCGTCAGGCCCGGTCATCAGTCAGAGGTAAATTATGGTTACGTATCTGAGATTTGCCGTAAATTCACACGTACACAATCAGAGACATCGAATAACCCTCATGGGGCACCCTCAGAACTCGAGTTCAATCGTTTACTTCAGTAAAGGGTTTTGGCCACTATCAGATATGTTAGCAGATCAATATACTACACTCGTAATAGCTTTGGGTTGGCCAAATCTTTGTTTAAAGTAACATTAATCAAAAGTCAGAGGTGTGGACGTGCCGAATTCAATCTGATCAGGACGGCGTTCACCGTCATTGAACGGAATTAACCCGTCCCTACACCAAGCACACTTAAAAGATGCGGATATTGGCCGTCGCTAAAACTGGCGCAGGCTTGGAAATATACGAATCCACTAATCTAGTAGAGAGAAAGCAATCTTCAGAGGCATTTAGAATAGAATCAAACGTTACAATTTATTGACCAGGTAATCAAAACAATAATTCAAAGCTCCAATGTTACAAGAATAGAATCAACGGTTAACCATAACATAACAATAATTCAGGAATTGAAGAACTTGTAGAAATTACTACCTGGCAATGAAAAACTACACACAAGTGACATGTGCGGGCAATCAGTTTACTGACTCCTAGAACCTTCTGTCCCTTTCCCTTATATACCCAGATAATTCAATAGACCCACCAAGGTGGTATCTTGTCATTATAATTAGTCTTTAGAATTGGCAACCAAAAAGGCTTCTGGAGATCCTGTGGCCGGGATTACTTATTTACATACAGGAGGTGATCTGAATAGGAGATCAGGGGGAGGGCACACCTTTAAGTTGTGCACTATATTTCCTCATACTTTAGAACTTCTTTTAGCTTTTCGTTATGATTGGGAGAATGAGACCATTTTACCAGGCACACTGAGACATTTCAAAAGATATCAAACATGTATAGTTACTTTTTGTACATATTACATTGCATGGATTTTAGGTGATGAGGGGAGGGGGGAGAATGGCGACTGCAGCCGGTCCCTCGTGCGGACCGTCAGCACAGGGTGTGAAACCCCCCAGTGTGCTGCGTCCTGGATGTTGCTGCTATATGCAAGAGATAGCTCCCGTTGATTACTGACACCAGGCCCACATTTCCTCTCTAGGGGGGCCCAGACATTTTGGCACCGGGCCCGGGCTTACAGTACCAATATGGCACCGGTACCTATGTAACCGGTATGTACCGAACCGAATCAGAACGCAGATTTCGGTGCCTCATTTCGGTGCCATGCCTGAGCGATCGATTGAAATATTTGTCCTTTGTTTCTCCGAAACGGACGTAAGAAGCATCATCACCGGCACCGCACGTGAAAAATAATTTCCAGACTGAGAAGATGCACATGAACTCAATTCGGAATGGACTAATAATACAATTCCAACAAATATATGTAGTAACGCGAGTGTGCGGTTTTCACATTCCGACTTCAAAGCACAACTCGGGAAATGAGAGCATCTGAGGAGCGCGTGAATGCATTTACATTTAGTCATTTTGCAGACGCTTTTATCCAAAGCGACATACAATTGGGGAATACATAAAGCGATTAATCTTGAAGAGGCAAACAGACAGAGGAAGTGCCCCTAACACCAAGTCTTAGGCATTGTTCAAATAAATAAAAGCTAGCAAGGGAAGGAGAGAAAGGTAAAGAGAAAGATGAAGATATAGAAAAAGTTATTTATTTTTATGATGATGAAGTCAAGTAGTGTTTAAAGAGATGAGTTTTCAGTTGTTGCTTGAAGATTGACAGGGATCCAGCATTCCGGATGGGGGTGGGAAGATCATTCCAGCAGCCAGGAACGGTGAACGAGAATGTTCTGGAGAGTGATTTTGAGCCTCTCTGTGATGGTACCACGAGGCGTCGCTCACTAGCAGATCTTAGACTTCTGGAAGGGATGTAGATCCGTAATAAGGAGTGGAAGTAGGCGGGTGCTGACCCTGTGGTTGTTTTATATGCAAGCATCAGTGTTTTGAACTGGATGCGAGCTGCAACTGGTAGCCAATGCAAGGAGACAAAGAGAGGTGTGACGTGCTCTTTTGGGCTCGTTGAAGACCAGTCGTGCCGCTGCATTCTGAATCATTTGTAGAGGTTTGATTGTGTTTGATGGAAGTCCAGCCAGAAGAGCATTGCAGTAGTCCAGCCTAGAAATGACAAGGGCCTGGACAAGAAGTTGTGCAGCATGCTCTGTCAGAAAGGGCCTGATCTTTCTGAAGTGCAAACCTGCAAGATCGAGCAGTCTTTGCAATGTGCTCTTTGAAGGTCAGCTGGTTGTACCAGAATGTTATCAGCAGTACAATCGCGTGTGTAAATTAAATCAAGTTGGTTGCCTGATTTGTGAGTGCTAGTAGTGGTAAGGCGTTTGAGATCAAATGAACCTAGGAGTGAATGAAAGTCTGTAGCATAAGGCTTTTCTAGATGAACGTTGAAATCGGCAAAAACTAAGATTGGAGTGCCATTCTCCATGAAAGAGGACAGCAACCCGTCCAGCTCCTCTAGGAAGGGGGCTATAATTTTCCCAGGGGCCGGTAAATTACCACAATCTGGAGTTTTATAGGAGCTATTACAGTAATCGCATGAGATTCAAATGAGTTGTAATTGCATAGGGGAGAGTAGGTTGAGTATTTCCAATGATTTGAAATGAGCAGACCAGTGCCCCCACCCCGGCCAACCTGACGTAGGGTGTAAGAGAAAGAGAAATTGTTAGAGAGAGCAGCTGGGGTTGCGGAGTCTTCTGGACGAATCCAGGTCTCAGTCAAGCCCAAGATGCTGAGAGTGGATTGTAAAGAAAAAGCGGAAATGAAGTCTGCTTTGTTGACAACTGACTGACAATTCCAGAGAGCCATGGAGAAAGAAAGAGGTGTAGTAGAAGATGTAGAGATAGGGCATAGGTTAGCAGGATTACGTTGCCGTCTGTGTGTGATGTTAGAGCATGGTCGAGAGAAAACCGGAATGGTTTTGAAACACATGATAGAAGATAGGAAAGGAGAGTGTGTGAGGGAAGATAGAAATGATACTTAAGTGTGTTGCTTGGTGTCGTTGGTAAAATTGCACAGGAAAAAGTCGTCGGCCTTTACCCTCGTCTGTCTTCACACGAGCTGGCTGAACGCTTCCGCTCGGACATCAAATAAATACACTGTCTAATAAGCTAGAGTGAAGACAGCTGTGACCAGCTTCTGATTTGCCCAGCCAATAAACTGCTATTGCAGTGCTAATAGCTCGAGACGATACTAACACCTTGCCCATGGAGCAATGGAGGCGCAAATGATCATAATTACCAGTAAGTGCAATCAAACTATAAACCTCAACGAAAATGCAGACTAAAAATAGGTAGGAAACGAAGTATTCCTTCCTAGCAGCAAGTATATAATTCATATGATTGCAGTGATTACACTTGCTCTGACGACCTTCCATTAACTAGCTACGCTAACGTTACTACTTCTCCACAGGCTACTAATACATCGTTTAGCAATGGATTATAAATATATTTAATTATTATGAAAATACCAGAGATGGCTTGAATAACACAGATAAACTATACATAGTAGTCGAGTTTTTATTGTATTTATTTTATAATTCAAAACGTTTATATCTTCTGTTTACGTATCCATATCCCTGGAGCATCATGAGTTTCTGCTTCTGTGACTGGATCTGTGGGTTTTCTGTGCGAGGGCGCCCTCTAGATTCCAGTATGAACGAAAAATAAATCACCCCCCCCCCCGTTTTAACAGACAAGGCTTGAGCCTAGACCTATAATTAAAATGTAACTCTTAGCTGTTTTAACTGAAATAAACTTGCACTGACTGATCCTAAAATATATCAGTGCATTTGTTTTTTCAAGATGCACCCCAGTAATTTTTTTTTCTTTTTCTGAGCATGTTTATAAAAATTACTTAAATGTTATAATTGAACTATGATCTAATGATCTATGATCTATGAACTATGATCTAATCCTGGTTTACATTTACATTTAGTCATTTTGCAGACGCTTTTATCCAAAGCGACTTACAAAACCGAGCAGTCTTTGCAATGTGCTCTTTGAAGGTCAGCTGGTCATCAAAGATTACACCAAATTTTCTGACCGAAGATGATGGGGTAATTGTTGATGAACCTAACTGAATCGTGAAGTCATGCTGTAAAGTTGGAGTGGCAGGGAAGACAAGAAGCTCAGTCTTTGCCAGGTTGAGCTGTAGGTGGTGTTCTTTCATCCATGCAGAGATGTTCGCCAGGCAGCCTGAGATCCGTGCAGCTACCGTTGGACCATTTGGGGTGTAATCAGCGTAGAAATGGTAGGAGAAGCCCTGTGCCTGTATGATGGGACCCAGTGATGTAGTGTATGTGGAGAAGAGAAGGGGTCCAAGAACCGATCCCTGGGGAACCCCAGTGACCAATTGATGTGCTTTGGATACCTCCCCTCCCCAGGCCACCTTGAAGGACTGACCAGTGAGATAGGACTCAAACCAGTGAAGTGGAATCCCTGTGATGTCCAGTGACGAGAGGGTGGACAGGAGGATCTGATGATTGACAGTGGAAAAAGCGGCAGACAGATCCAGTTTAGACTAAGCCCTGTCTGTGAAACCGGGCCCATGTGTTTAGTGCTAATGGCCAATCCAATTATTAATTGGTAATTTGTTTTTTTATAAGTATCGGTTCAGGCACCGTTTAGGCACCGGTACCGTTTTAAAAGTATTGATTTGGCACCGGTATCGAAAAAAACAAAAAAACAATACCCAATCCTACTTGTCAGTGCTACCTATGACAACGTGAGGGCATTCTCTACACAACTTGTGTTATGGAAAGCCCAGCTCTCTCAGTTTCCATTTCCCAGCATGCAAGGCACTCATGGACGTGGGCCCACATTTGATCGCAGGTTTGCAGACTTCAAGACACACAGAGACACTTTTCAAATTTTTGCTGACCCCTTCTGCTTCGACAAGCAAGATGCTCCTCCTATACTTCAAATGGAGCTCATTGACCTGCAGTGCAACTCTGAACTCAAAGTCAGGTTCAGGTAGGTAAGTGGAAATGCAGACAAGCTTGGACATTTTTGGGGAGAATTGCCACCCACGTTCCCTGAGCTGTCCGGGATGTTCAAGCGAACCATGTACCTTTTTGGGAGCACATATCTATGTGAAAAGCTCTTCTGCACCATGCACTTCAATAAGTCAAAGTATAGGTCCAGACTTACTGATGAGCATCTTCAAGCCATACTGAGGATTTCAACTGTTTCCTCCCTCAAGCCAAATGTGTCTCAACTGTGTGAGAGGAAGCGCTGACAGCTTTCTGGCAGCAAGGAGTAGGCAAGAGAAGCCTATGTTCTGAAGAAACGTTCATGTTCAGAAGGACAGTTCATGAAGAACTGTTCATGTTCAGAAGGAAAGTTCATGTTCAGAAGGACAGTTCATGAAGATCCTTTCATGTTCAGAAAGGAAGTTCAAATTCAGAGGAGCCGTTCATGTTCAGAAGAAACATTCATGTTGAAGAACTGTTAATAATAAAGTTTGAGAAGATTGGATAATTTGTGCTCCTTTTTTTGGAATATTTGATGCGGCCCAGCCTGACTCAGACTCTAGCTCCAGCGGCCCCCAGGTAACTTGAGTTTGAGACCCCTGATCTATACAAAAGTAACATTTATTTTCCTCACAGAGTTTGCTGTTGCACTGTATACATCCATTTTGAATTATTATTAAAATTGAAATTAAATGCTTTAATTTTTCTAGAAAAAAGCTTGCAGAAAATAGTGTTGTGAGAATCATCCTCAATCTTGAATTTGGTAAAACTATTTTCTTTATTTAAAATGTTTCATATCTTAATCCTTATCTTTTTGTTATACTGGGACAGATCATATCGGGATGTATGCAAAAATGTTAGATGTGGCGCCCCACCTAGAAAATTTTCCACCAGCCGCCACTGCACAAACCCACACATTATAATATATAATTACTATATATTTTGAGGCATGTATTGTTAATTATATTTTTTAAATGAACATATTTGAATAACAATAGATTTATTGAAATATGTATGTGGCGAGTGGGGCAGGGCCGAGAGCCGTGGGAACGGAGCGAGGCCGGTGGAGTAATTGGTAATGAACGACACCTGCACCGCTCACCGGTCTCGAGTCCCACGGAGGAGCTTCGGAAGGGTTAAATGAGGAGTGACAACAGTGGAAGACGAGAGAGGACCAGGCCTGGAATTTTAGTTTGTGTTTTGTGTGCGGCAGTCGTCCGTGAGGGGCTGCCGCTTTTCTGTTATGTTTGTTTATTTTATTATTAAAGTGTGTTGAATGTTCGCCGGTTCCCGCCTCCTTCTTCCCGTATCTACTAACTGCGTTACATTGGTGCCCGAAACCCGGGAGGAAGGAGGGACACGCTGTCAGAGAGCCCTCGCTGCTGAGGGGGATCGCGGTGCTGAGGAGATCGGGCAGCAGGAAGTAGCGGAGACCGCCAGTGGCTGCCCGGCGGTGGTGCTGGAGCAAAGAAGAACAGGTGGGACGGAAGACTCGCTGCCGTGCTCCTGGGTCGAGGAGGGTGGCTGCCGTCCGAGAGGGAGCGGAGGAGTCGCCCGTTCGCCTGGAGGCCGGGCCAGCTGCCATTCGCCATGTTTGGGGAGGAGCAGGAACGGGGACTCGCTGCCGGCTGCCCTCGACCGGAGGAGCCACCGCCGTCCGCCAGGAGGCGGAGGAGCATCGGGCCGTCCACCAAAGATGTCCAATACCATCGCATGGCACATGAGTGAACCGCTCAGCTGGTTGAGGACCGGCGGCAGTGTGTCCGGGAACCGGACCAAGATTTTTTCTCCTCTCTCTTCTCTGTCACTCCTCATCCTTCCGTCTCCTTTTCTCTCGCCTCGTCTGTCCTTACCCCAGGTGCGCCGGCCGCTTACGGGCTCCCCGGGAGAGGGGAGGGGGTAGAGCGCAGTCTCGTGGGTACCCCCCGGCCTGCGAGGGGCGATGGGGGTATGTGGGGAGGGGCCGAGAGCCGTGGGAACGGAGCGAGGCCGGTGGAGTAATTGGTAATGAACGACACCTGCACCGCTCACCGGTCTCGAGTCCCACGGAGGAGCTTTGGAAGGGTTAAATGAGGAGTGACAACAGTGGAAGAGGAGAGAGGACCAGGCCTGAATTTTAGTTTGTGTTTTGTGTGCGGCAGTCGTCCGTGAGGGGCTGCCGCTTTTCATTTGTATTTGTTTATTTTGTGATTAAATGTGTTAAGTGTTCCCCGGTTCCCGCCTCCTTCTTCCCGTACCTACTAACTGCGTTACAATGTATTTATCAAAATAAACAGAAAAAGTTTACAAACATTGCTGAAGTGATTGTTTTGAACCAGAATTAACTCGTAAAACATACAGTATTACTTGAGCTAAAGTATTTGTGTCAGTAGTATCATACATTTATTAGATTTAAAACAAAACAGACCTGTTTTATTATTATTACATGATGTGCTGCTCCATAAATGTTCAATAAAAGCTTATTTTCCCCCCTATGCAATCATAGATTATGCAAGTAATAAAAAAGCACATTTACTTAAGCGTATCTTTAGGTGTAACCTGCTGTAGCCTACCATATAGTAGGCCTATTGCAAAATAGGGCTGTGCGATATGACGATATATATCGGATGGACGAAATAAAAAGTCTATCGTGTCATATTATGTTCTATCGTTTATTTCGTGGTGTCACAAAATACATTGTTTACGGTAATAAACCTGACGTAGGGTGTAAGAGAAAGAGAAATTGTTAGAGAGAGCAGCTGGGGTTGCGGAGTCTTCTGGACGAATCCAGGTCTCAGTCAAGCCCAAGATGCTGAGAGTGGATTGTAAAGAAAAAGCGGAAATGAAGTCTGCTTTGTTGACAACTGACTGACAATTCCAGAGAGCCATGGAGAAAGAAAGAGGTGTAGTAGAAGATGTAGAGATAGGGCATAGGTTAGCAGGATTACGTTGCCGTCTGTGTGTGATGTTAGAGCATGGTCGAGAGAAAACCGGAATGGTTTTGAAACACATGATAGAAGATAGGAAAGGAGAGTGTGTGAGGGAAGATAGAAATGATACTTAAGTGTGTTGCTTGGTGTCGTTGGTAAAATTGCACAGGAAAAGTCGTCGGCCTTTACCCTCGTCTGTCTTCACACGAGCTGGCTGAACGCTCCGCCGGACATCAAATAAATACACTGTCTAATAAGCTAGAGTGAAGACAGCTGTGACCAGCTTCTGATTTGCCCAGCCAATAAACTGCTATTGCAGTGCTAATAGCTCGAGACGATACTAACACCTTGCCCATGGAGCAATGGAGGCGCAAATGATCATAATTACCAGTAAGTGCAATCAAACTATAAACCTCAACGAAAATGCAGACTAAAAATAGGTAGGAAACGAAGTATTCCTTCCTAGCAGCAAGTATATAATTCATATGATTGCAGTGATTACACTTGCTCTGACGACCTTCCATTAACTAGCTACGCTAACGTTACTACTTCTCCACAGGCTACTAATACATCGTTTAGCAATGGATTATAAATATATTTAATTATTATGAAAATACCAGAGATGGCTTGAATAACACAGATAAACTATACATAGTCGTAGTCGAGTTTTTATTGTATTTATTTTATAATTCAAAACGTTTATATCTTCTGTTTACGTATCCATATCCCTGGAGCTTCATGAGTTTCTGCTTCTGTGACTGGATCTGTGGGTTTTCTGTGCGAGGGCGCCCTCTAGATTCCAGTATGAACGAAAAATAAATCACCCCCCCCCCCCGTTTTAACAGACAAGGCTTGAGCCTAGACCTATAATTAAAATGTAACTCTTAGCTGTTTTAACTGAAATAAACTTGCACTGACTGATCCTAAAATATATCAGTGCATTTGTTTTTTCAAGATGCACCCCAGTAATTTTTTTTTCTTTTTCTGAGCATGTTTATAAAAATTACTTAAATGTTATAATTGAACTATGATCTAATGATCTATGATCTATGAACTATGATCTAATCCTGGTTTACATTTACATTTAGTCATTTTGCAGACGCTTTTATCCAAAGCGACTTACAAAACCGAGCAGTCTTTGCAATGTGCTCTTTGAAGGTCAGCTGGTCATCAAAGATTACACCAAGATTTTTTTTTTTTCCTCTCTCCCCTCTCTCTTCTCTGTCACTCCTCATCCTTCCGTCTCCTTTTCTCTCGCCTCGTCTGTCCTTACCCCAGGTACGCCGGCCGCCTTACGGGCTCCCCGGGAGAGGGGGAGGGGCGCAGTCTCGTGGGTACCCCGGCCTGCGAGGGGCGATGGGGGTATGTGGGAGGGGCCGAGCCGTGGGAACGGAGCGAGGCCGGTGGAGTAATTGGTAATGAACGACACCTGCACCGCTCACCGGTCTCGAGTCCCACGGAGGAGCTTCGAAGGGTTAAATGAGGAGTGACAACAGTGGAAGAGGAGAGAGGACCAGGCCTGAATTTTAGTTTGTGTTTTGTGTGCGGCAGTCGTCCGTGAGGCTGCCGCTTTTCATTTGTATTTGTTTATTTTGTGATTAAATGTGTTAAGTGTTCCCCGGTTCCCGCCTCCTTCTTCCCGTACCTACTAACTGCGTTACAATGTATTTATCAAAATAAACAGAAAAAGTTTACAAACATTGCTGAAGTGATTGTTTTGAACCAGAATTAACTCGTAAAACATACAGTATTACTTGAGCTAAAGTATTTGTGTCAGTAGTATCATACATTTATTAGATTTAAAACAAAACAGACCTGTTTTATTATTATTACGCAAGATGTGCTGCTCCATAAATGTTCAATAAAAGCTTATTTTCCCCCCTATGCAATCATAGATTATGCAAGTAATAAAAAAGCACATTTACTTAAGCGTATCTTTAGGTGTAACCTGCTGTAGCCTACCATATAGTAGGCCTATTGCAAAATAGGGCTGTGCGATATGACGATATATATCGGATGGACGAAATAAAAAGTCTATCGTGTCATATTATGTTCTATCGTTTATTTCGTGGTGTCACAAAATACATTGTTTACGGTAATAATTTTCATCATTTGGGTGACTGCGATCTTTACACGCCACCACGGGGTGTGAAGGAGACAGAACCAGCCAGGACAAAACGAAGAGCTCGTTCCCAAACGAGGGACTGCATCTGTAGCATGGACACGCATTGTAAAGCACTGCAGTTTGATACAAACTGATTTTAAGCCGTTGAAACACAAACAACAGACCGAACGTTATATGCGTGCGCCGTCTCTTTCTGTGTGAGACGAGTGCGCTTTTTTTCCCGCTTGATTGAATTTGAATGATTACATAAACACATGTCTATGCATCAGAATCCACGTCTTTGCAAGTATCCTCATAAACAGCGATTTAGGTCTTAAGAGAGAGAAAACGCATATGTAACAGTAGACATATAGGATCTGGACTTCGGTCTTAAGCGTTCCAATATTCGTTCATGTTAATCATAACACTGCTAGAAAATCTCTCACTGCTCTTGACTAAATCACTTTTGTAACTTTAATAAGAAGAAATAAAAAATAATAATGATATATTTATATACGTGTATAGGATATATACATAATAGACATGTTAATTATATCTATCATAGATATACACACTGAATACTAATTAATTTACACAATGTATGTAGCATTTCTTATTGTAGTTTTTTGTTCTATTGCTTATACTTATTTTATCAATGACAATTTATCTTCAGTTAGCTTGAGTTTTTTGTTGTTTTTTTGTGTCTCTTTTTAGGCTTGGATTAGTTTTATATTGACATTGGTGACAAGGATTATTAAAATTCTATGGTATCAAAGATTTTAATATCATAAAAGCTTTTTTAAAAGAAAAAAACACTATACCGTGATATATATATCGTTATCGTGATATAAAATTAGTCATATCGTTTTGGTTATATCGCCCACCCCTATTGCAAAACCATTATTCTATCATGACACTGTTTTATGCACAACTAAAAAAACTGCATAATACTAATAGCCTAATAATATAACGTTTTAACAGTATTATATTTGAATCTTATTTCAATCTTATTATCCACTCACCCGTAACAGTCAAGCTGAATCTTTGTTCCTGCTCTCTATTGTTGATGTCGATGGTATAAAGTCCACTATGTTCGACAGTTAAATTAGTTATAGTGATTTGTCCAGTTTTCTCATCAAGAGTTGTGATGCTTTGGAATCTCGGATTCGGGATGGAAAAACCATCATCAACATCCCATTCAATCACCTTTACAACAATTACACCCTTTCTGTGTTTCCATGTAATGCTGGTGAGAGGAGGAACAACTTTGTCTGGACGAAAAGAAACTTCGTCACCCACTGATTTCTTCACATCTTCACCTTATTAATAAAATATGGGAGAGTATGTTAGTCAGCAACATTCAATAAGCAAATGTCTGTCGTACACAGCAGTCATATAAATTAGGCTACAATACTAGAATATCATTCATAACTAAACTGCTGCGCCATCTTCGAGTAAACGTTAAAAACATTATGTAACCAACCTGAAACAGCTTCAGTCGAGATGAACACAAAGCAGATTGCGACCAACGCCAAGCATCGTAAAGACATTTCTGTTAGGCTGTACAAAGGACACGATAATGCGCTTTTATGCAGTATTTTGCTCAGAAAGTCTTTTCCACACCCAAGACGCAGACAGAAACCGCAAACATGAGTCGTTGTGTTGCGGATATTTTCCACTAGGAGGCGCTCTGTTCGGTTTTAATGGAATTAAGAGGACAGTAACACACTGAATTAAACGTCACATTTTAATATAGAAAGACTTTAAAAAAAACTGTATTTTATTTTAAAATATATGCCAATAAATATTTTAGATTTGTATGTAGGCTACAACTTCAAAAATATGTTTTACAGTGAATGAAATAAACACAAAATAGGCCTACTGTATTTTGTAATTTGCCACTATGCAAAATTATACATTAATTTGCACCAACATATACAGTGAAGTTTGACACACGACCACTAACCTTTCCTCCTGCAACCCATTTTTAGAAAGCGTTCCTTAATCAATAAAAACTCACTCAGTTCATCACGACTTCACAAAGCTGAAGCTCCGTTACAACCAAGAATCTCTCTGTACTGCGCCATACATCTCGTTTATATCGTGTATACACTGTCTGTTACAACGAAATGATCACAATAAGGGGTGTTTGAGAAATCAACAGATATGTCTGTGATTGGCTAAACTGTGCTCAACGCTACAAAAACACGAACTATGATCTTTCGACGCTCTCCAGAGCGCAAACACAAACACACACGGGAGAGTTGCAGATCTGATTCGCCAATATCATTTTATTACAGTTTCACTGCGTGACAAACAGACGATGGAGTGTGAGAACGGTGTCAGTTGTGAGTCTCACTGAATGCATGAGTTTGCAGGCTTTATTTGATTGGTCTAATCACTGACATCTTTATTTGAACCTCCAGCTCCCTGATCAAAAACTTTCTCTTATCTTTTCTGTTTCTGTGATCGGAATTGATTTCTGTCTCGTCGAGCTGATTGTCAAAAGTTTCTGGAACATTTGCTGTTTTCAGAGGAGCAATGAGCTGCACATATAGTCTCTTATTTGTATTCCTCTGTGGCTTTACTGCGCTCTCTGGTATGATTTCATTTTGTGTAGATATTTGAATAAACTTAACTACTTTCCCCTTAATTTTAGAGGTTTAACTGATGGCCTAAGTATTTTGTTGTTGAGATAAAAAGCTACAATGTGATTAAAATCTAAGAATAATAAACCACATTAACTTTTGTATCTCATTCATATAGTGTTCTTTATTGGACAGTTTTAAATGCAATATTTTTTTGTGAATATTCAGTATCGTATGTTTGATAAAGTGGTGAACAAAGATTTAAAGGCAGTGTTGAATTTAAACATTGTACTACTGTATGTAACAGTTTTTTTTAATAGATGTCAGGTCAAGAAAAATATGTTGTACTGTAATTTTACCTTGAGGAAGAAGGGAGAGGAGCAAAATCCATCGAGCTTGCAACTCAATGCGCCTGGACGAGGTGGAACCTCCCCAAGAGAACAATCACATGGAGTGAACTGTGGCGGCTGGAGCCCTTCCGTATATCCTTTCTACTCCGAGCAGTGTATGACACCTTACCAACCCCAGTCAATTTGCACAGGTGGGGGAGGAGGGAGGACCCGCTGTGCAGGTTGTATGGTGGGAAAGGAACAATGGTGCATATTCTGTCAGGGTGTAAGATCGCATTGACACAGGGGAGATACAGGTGGCGCCATGACAAGGTGTTGGCAGTGCTCACAGACATCCTGGAGCAGGAAAGAAACAACCAGCCAAAGCAAAACCACTGCTGAGCACCATCGCCTTTGTGAAAGAGGGCCAAAGACCTGTCGTCCCCAGCCAAGTCAGGCAGAATCTCCTGCAGTCAGCCCAGGGATGGGAAATGGAGGTTGACCTCGGGAGGAAACTCCACTTCCCCGAGGCGGTACTGTCCACAACTCTAAGGCACGACATCATTATGTGGTCTCCGGGGGGAAAGAAGATCATCCTGGTGGAGTTGACGGTACCGTGGGAGGAGGGCTGTGAGGAAGCTGCAGAGAGGAAAAAAGGTAAATACCAGCAACTTGTCCAAGACTGCCGGGACAAGGGGTGGACAACACGGCTGATGACGGTGGAAGTCGGATGTCGAGGATTCCCAGCTCAATCTGTGTGAATCTATTGATGAAGGTTGGACTGAGAAGCCACTTGAGGAAAGCAGCCGTTCGCAGGCTGGGAGCAGCGTCAGAGAGAGCCTCCTGTTGGCTCTGGCACAAGCTGGAAGCCTGGAGGAGAGGGGCAGTGACCTGGCCAGTCATTGCTGACCCGCCAACTGGAGGGTGTTGTGGTTAAGGGTCGAAACAACCAGAGAAGGTTGGGGACCACCTGACGACCTCTCTTCCAGGTCAAGACTTCATCCATTAGAAATGGGTGTATGTTAGCATCGTAGATGTATTATACAACTACACTATTTGTTTAATTTATATTGGCCGTAATAATGTTTAAGTTAGATTTTTTTATCTTTTACATTCCTCATTATAGTTTTACTTTTTACTTTGTAACAGGCCAGCTGGTCCCCATCTGTGACAACTTACCCCAAACAGTGTGATGACAGGCCCTGTGTGTGTTACTTTAAATGATCTGTATCATTTTTATTGTCAATAATGGCTAAAATAATTTACTGTGTTTAGTCTAATGTTTGTGTCTAAACAGAAATTAACTTTGAAAAAGCAGTCATCCTGAGAAATACTCATTCTTTTTATTGATTATGTTTATTCCTCATAGTAAACCACATATGAGTGCATGAACCCTGTTGAGTTTATTCAATTCTAATATCATTGTATTTTTTAGTTTCAGAGATATGTGGAAGAGAGATACTAGAGGGAACGTCCTGCACCATCAAACTGAAAACAAAAAACAGTGACAGACCTCATGAGATTAAATGGATCCATCTCTCTAGCGGTGATGTAATTTACAGGAAAAATGGGAAGATCAAGACAAACACTCTAGGTGGAAAAATGGAAGATGGATCATTAACATTTTACAGTGTTACTCTGAAGAACACCGGCAAATATAAATACAGTTTTTATGCTGGCGATGGTACAGAGGTCAGTGGAGAAGAGGAAATTAAAGTTTATGCTAAGAAAACAAATATCTGTACCCTTCCAACACAATGCAAAGAATAACAAAATCATATTTCAACAGTAGTCCCAGTAGGACATAACCACGTTTCTGTCACAGAAAAGGTTCCTAAACCTACTCTGCAAAGATGGGAACGCTTTGCTCACCTGTGACATTGGAGACCGTACAGATCTGACTGTATCCTGGTATGAAGGCAAAATCATACAGAACGGAAAAAACCCTCAACTGCTCTTGACTGATCTGCTCACATTCAGGAGAATAATCTGTACTCAAGTAATGTAAGCAATCCTGTCAGCAATGAGCAAAGTGACAGCATTACAGTATAATGAAAGTCATTTTTATTTTACATGCTTCTCATTCTTTAATGTATTAACTTTGTGTTAGAGTAATACATGATGCAGCTTTTAGGATTTGTTTTTTTAATTGATGTTTTTAATGATCGACTTGTTTGTTACTGATTTCGTGACATCTGTACTTTTCTTACAGGTGCTACAGATGAAGGTGACCCAGGTCCTCGTAAACTCTTTGCCCGTGATTTCTGGATCATGGTGAGCATTTTAGCAGGTTCAGGAGCCCTTCTGCTGCTGCTGATATGTGTTCTCATCATCTGATCATGTAGAAGCTGTAGCCAACGCAAGAAGCACAAGCAAGGTGAGAGACGTTCTCATCACCTCTGAAATTAAATTATGCAATGTGTGTTTGTATTTGCAACAAAAGAGAAAGTGATCAAATTATGAAGCTGACGCTGTTCTTGTTGAGCTTTAAAAGTTCACACCACAATCTTCCACAGTCATTAGCTTATTGAAAAACCAAATCGTAGGTTGCTGTTGGAAGAGATGTTAGTGACACCAGTAGGGGGTGCTCACCCTGTGGTCGGTGTGGGTCATAACGCCCCAGTATAGTGACGGGGACACTATACTGTAAAAAGCACCGTCCTTCAGAAAAGACGTTAAACCGAGGTCCTGACTCTCTGTGGTCATTAAAAATCCCAGGATGTCTTTCAAAAAAAGAGTAGGGGTGTAACCCCGGCATCCTGGCCAAATTCCCCCACTGTCCTCTGACCATCATGGTCTCCTAATCATCCCCAAACACTGATTGGCTTCATCACTTCTGTAAGCTGGTGTGTGTTGGGCGTTCTGGTGCACTATGTCATAAACATATGTCTACAAAGTTTATGACAAAGATGAAGATGTCAAATTATTATAGTATTAAATTAATTTCAAAGTCAGAGTATTTCTTATTCCTTCTTAAAGATGCTGTTTGATTTAGTTTACCCATAAATGTTAATTAATGCATTAACTGCATTAACACGTACTAACATGTAGTTAAGGCTACCGTTATTCATGCGTGAATCCACATGACTCCAGTCGTAGTTAAGGATAGTTCATAATTAGTAAACTCCTATAATAATCATTAGTATGTGATGAATTAAGTATTAATTTAGGCATTAGTACATGATTATTTATATACCCGTATTGTAACGTGTTACCTTTACAAGAGAACATAATGTGTGACTTCCTTCGTTATTTTCTTAATCCATTTTTAGCAACAAGTGTTGGGTTAGTGTTGCACTGCAGTTCCTCTTTTTAAGAAAGAAACACCCAAATACAGTTAACACCATTCAGGGATAAAGTTATACAGCTTTTATTCATTCATATGCCATTGTAACTCAATGAGAAGAGAGAAGAGTCACTGTACAATATTACAGCTAGAAGGATGTTTACAGCATCTCTTCAGGTTGGTTAGTCATAGTGAACTCCTCGAGGCCAATGAGGTCATTTATTGGACACTTTTCAATTCTGCCTTATTGAAAGACCTCAGAAAAAGATTAATTCTAATTTGATGTTAAATGATAATAACAAAAGTCACCAATTTCAATAAAAATAAATAGAAAATGGCAACATGAAGGCAGAAACATTTCACACTTATTGTATTTAAAATATAATCTTTAACAGATAAAATAGAAGCAAGTAAGTATACAGAATAATACAATGAGGTTTTCAAAAAGCAAAGTATGGCTAAAATCATTTATTTCAAAGCAAGCAAATATAAACCTCAATAATTATAAATATACTTCAAGCGAGTCGTGATGAAAAAAAACAATGACAAGAATGAAGTCTATCTATGGGTGTAACCCACTTGGCTTAAAGAAGCCGAGGCCTTGAAAAGGGAAAGTGTTATTGCTCAAAAGTCATGTTTTTAAATGTTTTAGAGGAATCCAGTTCAGAGCAGTTTTAAAAGCATGCATAACATTTTTTATATATGAATTATTTACATTAGGATATGACTCAATGTGATAAAAACCTTGGGATTTACTAAGTATTTGCACAATTCTACAACCTAACTACAAGTTATTAACTGACCTAGAATGACATATCCTAATTCTGAATTAAGCTGCACTGTAATTTCAGTGATTTATGCATTGAGGGAAATTAATTTGTTTGATATCTGATTAAGTAGCAGAACACTGGTGGAAAACGATGACATCCTGCCACTTACTTAAAAAATAATAATAACAATAAAAAACGACAGATATATTTACAGAAAGAAATGTTCACAGGTTATTACATGGCTCTCTGGAATACTTGATTCTGATTGGCCATTATTTCTGAATAACGGAAGTTACACTGAGAAACCTACATTACTGTGGTTGTGCTGCGGTTTCACCCGCTCTACAATTAAGTTAAATTAATTTAAACTCAAATAAAAAATGAAAGTCCATATATTTATTTATGCAGCCATGTAATAAGTGAGCTTCTTCTAAGGGTGCATATCGTCCTGTCTGGTTTGCTATAATGACTGATTTAGGATCATATCTATTAACATCCACACATCTTTGTCTTGGTTTAGACAAACAGCCCAAACCATAATCAATTTAGATCGATAGAAAATACAATCAATTTAGATAGATACTAGATTCATGTGCTTTACGTTATGGATTTATTTAGGTTTATTTACGTGCACTCCCCATACTTTTGGCCATCATTGATATCACTCACTATGTCAAAGTCTTGGCCTATATGTTAATGCATGTATACTGACAAATTATATTGATTGAACATACAGATATAATTGAACACAAGTGGATCAGATTTGTAAAACAGAATCAGACAGTGTCAAACTACACCCTTCAGTTTGACCGATATTGACACGGTCTGATTCTGTTTTAAAAATCATATCTTTCTAATATTGAGAAGTACACAACTGGTCCTTTCTAAGAAACTCATTCCAGTTCATTGCAGACGATTGTTTCAGTTCCTTCCTCTGTTTCTGTGGAATATATATATTTTTTAAAGATATTTTTCAGCCACCATAAAGCAGGAATTGTTGTTGTTTTGTAGATGTGGTTATTTTCTAGAAAACAAATTAAACATAATGACCTGAGAGGAAAACTTTTATAAACAGATTTTGATTAAATAATATTGATATATGACAATTACATCAATGGCAATGAGCTTAGATCTTGAAAGGAGTAATATCAGTCACTTTTACCTACTGTGGTTTCTCACCTTATGGAGAGGCAGTCTCATTCAAAGGCTTAGAAGCCGCTAGAAGATAATTGCACAAACAGAATATGAGTCAAGTAAAGAAAAAATAACAGCCAGTGACACTACAAGACTGAAATATTTTAAACATCTCCATGCATAAATCAAAATAAAGATAATGCCTTCTAAAGCTCTTCATGTATGGGATATTCTACAAACAAGACTTTCATCTTCTTACCATCTTTTAGTGGTGAATCTTTGGGCTCTCCCTCTGTATTTCCATGATGATGAACCAACAAATAAAAATATTGAATTCAGCATTGAATATTATGTTATGCTCAAATACTAACATGTAAAAGATACTGTCATTCGCATTAGGCATTAAACTAACACCCTGACGCTGGCATCTTACCCTTTAATACTCACATATTTACCCTCGTTATCATCCCAATAACTGAATTAGATATATGTCACTCTGTGTCCTCTCTGGTGCACGCTGATGGTAGTATAGGAGATTCCCCTACTCGCAGATTAAAGGGATCATATGATGTTGCTAAAAATAACATTATTTTGTGTATTTGGTGTAATGCAATGTGTTTACGCGGTTCGAGATTCAAAAAACACATTGTTTTCAACATACTGTACATTACTGTTGCTCTTTTATGCCTCGCCTTTCTGAAACGCACCGATTTTTACAAAGCTCATCGTTCTGAGAAGCGAGGTGTGCTCTGATTGGCCAGCTATCCAGTGCGTTGTGATTGGCCGAATACCTCAAGTGTGAGATGGAAATGTTTCCATAGATATGCGTTGACTGTGAAACACAGTAGACTTATATTAATAATTATATGCATTTATGGTGTTATTACTATATGTTCATGTCAATCCATGTTCATATTTACTACAAACAATGCACGGTTACTTTAATTTAGCGCGTGCAGTGGAAACAATCTCTGCACTGCTGCAGACGCAGCCATGTGCAGTGTGAACGCTGTAATCCGTTATGATGAGCGCGGAAAAATACGCACAGCATATGGGTGTGAACCTGGCGTTATCTGTATGTGTGTATGCTGAATGGTTTAAACACTGGCCAGAATTAAAAATAAATGCAATTTCTAATCTATAGTGACAATGCGACCCTGCCTCGATTGTACAAGTGACAGTTCCTGTCAACTGTTCAGCCTGCACCTTGCTTATAGTGCAGACGCGATTTGAGAAAGAAAGAGAGTGATTCACTCACGCTGTTTGTGAAATTACGTCTCGCATAAGGTTTTCAAATTAAATTATTTAATGAAGAAATATGACTCGTACCTCACCTTCAGCATTATAATTATTTAACCCGTGCTGGACAAAGACTGAGACGGTGCGTTGCGTGTCGTGCCAAATCTCTCTGAGCAGGCTTGAGATCTGCCTTTTTAGAGACCGCCGATCAAGCATCCCCAAGCGATTATTGGCCGGGTATCTCTCCCAGGTTCAGGAAATAGTCCTCTGTAAAATGCGCCGCACACACTCTAATATTTGGGCTGAACTGTTCTGAAAGTGTTGTAAATATAACTTAACCACTGATTTCTAGTCGTGTCCTCTTCTGGAAGCCCAGAATGAGCCGTTTAGGGGGGTGTCTTAACTTTTATAAAGAATATCTCTTTGGTTTTGAGACTTGTCTTTGCAACTTCAGGGATCTTATCTAAGCACAAACAGCTTGTAACTCTCCAAAGAGAAAGGAAAACATGAAATCGCATCAAATGACCCCTTTAAAGCACTAAGTAATTGCACTATAATTACAAAGTAAATTAATATACTAAATTGCATCATATAAAGCGATTATGACTCTTCAGAAGACATGGATTAAACTGCTAGATGTATATGTATTTGTCTTGCATCCTCTTTATGAATGTTTTGAAATGTCAGAGTTTTGGGTAAATAGACTTTCAATGGAAGAAGAGAAATCACTCATGTTTAATTAAAAATATAGTTTGAGTTCCCAAGATGAGTTATTGATAACAGAATTGTTAATAGACACATTACTGTCCACTGGAGTAAATGCTATTGAAGTTGTTATTATTGCTTTCGTTCTTGGTCTGATCCGGCCTATAGTCTTAAATGGTAGTGAACTGGTTTAACTGAAATAGCAATGTTGTGTACTGTCATTTAAGAATATGATGGAAATGTAATAAGTTCTGTGTTAAGGGTAAATAATAAATACAAATGACATACCTATCTTCTATATCAAACAATCCAGAAGGCCGAACAAGTCTGAAGAGAAAAAAAGTCGTTAAATGTGATTAAATGTGATTCATTTTATTAAATTAAAACTACCCAATGTTTGCGTAGTTTTTGTGTAACCCAGATCCTATAGGACAGTCGCAACAACCCAGAGTTTGCGTTTGCATTAAGTACATGCATAAATTTGGCCTTCTCTTGGGTGAGAGCAGTTTCCAGTGCCACTAACTTATTTTGTTATTATTTTTGGTCAAATATAGGTTTGTTTAATTTAATCTATAAAACACTAAACTATTTAATTTTATGCAAAGCAAACCAAGTCACCTAAATGAGCCGCATCAGTCTTTTTGCGATTATGAAATGTTTTATTTTTACTTCTAAAATGCTTGTTAAACGAGTTTAAATATAAGAAATGTTGTATACATGTAAAAACGGTGAAATGTGTTGTATTAAGAACTGTATTTGATGAAAATAAAGACATTTAGACAAGAAAGAAATAATAATAAAAAAAACAATGACAAACTAAAACAAAACCAACAGCAACTAAATTAAATAATCAAAAATGTGTCGCTAGTGGTTTGCGACAATAAGCTTAAATTAAAATGTCTTTAGTCTGTGCTATGGAAGTGTTCTGTTAATTCTGCTAAACTTTAATTAATACAATTAAAACAGAAACTAACCTGTATAGGGTAGAGAACTGTTTACAAAATAAAAACGAAACAAAAATTAACCAAATGATAAAAAAATTAAAACGAAACTGAAATTTATAGCGAAAATTGAATGCAATATTAGAATAATAACTAATTTAAAAATGCAAAACTATAATAACCCTGACACGAAAGTATTTCACTGGAGGAGGAGGATCCGCCAGATGAGATGATCGGAGTTCGGAGGTGCTGATCCGGACCGGTTTGTTCAGATTAACCCCTGACTACACCAGCTGTTTTGTGCTGCTCACCGATGATTCTCCCAAATCTTCCCATAGCCACTTCAGGCTTGTACACTTTATTTGCGTTTTCAGCTTTACTAGTGGTTATTTATTTATTCGTATTATTTATGCATTTATTTTACGTTGCAGTAGGGGAAAAAATTATAATCAGAAAACATGCCCGTGTCTGCTTTTATTTGAATGTAGTTGTATCAATAAACAAATTATCCAATCTTCCACATGCATCTTTAAAATCATATTTAATTATGAGAGTGAAGTGGATGCGGCACGGCAGTGTTTTGCCTAGAGCGGCAGTTAGCTTGCGCCGGAATAAGGATGGCAAAGTGTGGATGCTCTGTCCTTGAAGGACGTTCAAATTGGGCTGGACAATGGTCAGGTTACTGCTAGGAAACCAAAAAATGACCCAAAAGGCTCAACCCAGCACTTGGGTTAAAAAAATTACCCAGGATTTTTTTTAGAGTAGGCTGTTACGGGAAGTAGACCTGACATGGAGGATATGAAATAACACTGTGATGTTTATTTGAATTCAGCAGTCGGGTAAGCAGGGAAGAATGGTGAGCACGTATCTTAAAGTACTTAGAAAGTTAAAGGATATACTGATGATGGTTTTCCAGGAACTCGTGGATGACGTGGTAAGCACACACCTCGGGTCGACACCGAAGACGAGCTGGGGTGACGGACGAAGACAGGCAGACGTAGGAGACACGGAGGACCAACGAGGAACAGGACCATGAGGTAAGTAATCTTGAGGTAAGTAACTGTGTAGAGTAGGTGCGAGTCCACTTCGTGTAAGCAAGATCGGACAACTGACTGAGGTGAGGTGTGTGCTTAAGTAGTGCTGGTTTAATTGAGTGTTGATGAGGTGCAGGTGGTTTGAGTTAAAACTCAGGTGACAGTGATCGCTGTGAGAGGTTGGTAGTGGAGCCTGGCTGATCTGTGACATTACCCCCTCTCCACGGCCCGCTCCTGAGGGACAGCCAGACCTTCTGACCAGGTTGGTAAGGAGGAGAGTCGGATCGAAGGTCTGCTGTCAATTTGCGCCTGCCCATAGCTCGTCAAAGATGGTGGTGTGCTTCGTCCCAGACCCTTTCGCGGAACCAGTAATCTACTGCAGGTACATCTGATAGTTCCCTGTCCCAGGGGAACAAAGGTGGCTGGAAACCGAGCACGCACTGGAAGGGAGTGAGTCCAGTGGTTTGTTGACGAAGAGAGTTCTGGGCATACTCGGCCCAGCCAATAAACTGGTTCCAAGAGTGCTGGTGGGCATGGCAGAAGGTTCGCAGGAAACGACCAATTTCCTGGACAAAGTTCTTCCATACTCTGGAAATTAACTGAGGTCCACGGTCGGATACAATATCTTCGGGAATGCCGAAATACCTGAACACGTGGTTAAAGATTTGCTCCGCCGTTTCCATGGCCGTGGGTAGATTCTTGAGTGGGATCAAACGACAGGACTTGGAGAATCTGTCCACAACGACCAGGATGCACATGCTACCTTAGGATACTGGCAGATCAGTGACGAAGTCTACTCCTAGGTGTGACCAAGGTCGGTTGGGTACGGGCAGCATGAGAAGTTTACCAGCAGGAAGATGGCGAGGACTCTTTGAGATGGCACACTCTTCACAACCCTGGACGAACCTTCTCACATCCCTAGCCATGTTCGGCCACCAGTAACGGTCTTTTAGTAGCGAGAGGGTTGCGTTGGCCCCAGGGTGACCAGTGCCCAATGAGGAGTGCGCCGAATGGACGAGTTGAGTGCGTTGAAGTCGAGGAACATATTGTGCATCTGGTGGACAGCCCGGCGGGGTGGCCACGGAGACATTGGAAGAGGGAGCAGAATCTGGATTCCATTGGATGGGGCAGACAAACATACTTTCTGGGATGATAGAATTAGGTGGGACCTCTACCTCCTCAGGAGCATGAAGTCGTGATAGGGCATCGGCTTTGATGTTTTCGGGACCTGGGTGATAGGTGATCTTGCAATTGAAGCGGGTGAAGAATAGTGCCCAGCGTGCTTGTCGTGGGTTGAGCCTCTTAGCCTCCCTAAGATATTGCATGTTCTTATGATCCGTAAGAATGGTGAATGGGTGCTTGGTTCCCTCAAGCCAGTGTCTCCATTCCTTAAGGGCCAGCTTAATAGCTAGGAGTTCCCGGTTGCCGATGTCATAATTACGTTCTTCCGGGCTGAGTTTACGGGAGAAGAAGGCACATGGATGGAGTCTAGATGGATTCCCCTGCTGCTGGGAAAGGATGGCTCCCACACCCGTGGTGGAAGCATCTACTTCCACAATGAAGGGTATCTCTGGATCAGGATGAACGAGGATGGGAGCTTGTGTGAAAGACGTCCTTAACGTCTCGAAAGCTTCATTGGCGGCTATGGACCAGGACAGAGACTTGGGCTTGTTGCGGAGTAAGTTCGTGAGTGGATTGGTAAGGGTACTGTAGTTCAGTATGAAGCGGCGGTAGAAGTTGGAGAATCCCAGGAAGCGTTGGAGTTCTTTGATGGTTATGGGTTGTGGCCAGGTCTTAATGGCTTCTACCTTCCTCTCGTCCATCCGAATGCTACTACTGTCAATATGATAACCCAGGAATTGTACGGATGGTTGATGAAATTAGCATTTCTCAGCTTTGAGGAAGAGGTGGAGCTGAGAATAGATGAGGATATCATCGATGTATACCAAGACGAAGCGATGGAGGTACTCTCGGAGCACCTCGTGCATGAAGTCCTGAAATACGGAGGGGGCGTTGACTAGGCCATACGGCATAACCAAATATTCGTAGTGGCCAGTAGGGGTCACAAAGGCAGTCTTCCACTCGTCCCCCTCACATATTCGGATGAGGTTGTACGTGCTGCAGAGGTCCAGCTTGGTAAGGATATAGTGGCACCACAGAGATGTTCCAGGGCTGCAGGAACGAGAGGAAGTGGATAAGGGAATTTCATGGTAATATTGTTCAGTGACCGCTAATCGATACAGGGCCGCAAGCCTCCGTACTTCTTGGCCACAAAAAAGAAACTTGTAGCAGCAGGGGAGGTAGAAGGGGAGATGTAACCCTGTGGGAGAGCCTCTTCTATATACTCCTCCATGGCCTTTTGCTCTGGGAGTGACAGGGGATAGATTTTCCCTTTGGGCACAGACTCACCCGGTAGCAGATCTATCGCGCAGTCCCATGGCCAGTGTGGAGGTAGTTGAGAGGCCTTCTTTGGCAAAAGACGTCACTGAAGTGGGAGTATTCTTCGGGAATATCCACAGATTGCTGGTCTACAGGACTCTAAATGGACGTGGCATTGAGAGAGAGGATAGGCGTGGCTGGCGGAGATGGTCGAGGCAGACTTGGGAAGCAATCTGGGAAGCACTGGTTGCCCCACTTCAGGACGTCTCCTGTACGCCAGGCTTTTTGAGGAACAGGAGGTAAATAATCTTGAGGTAAGTAATTTGTGTGCTTAAGTAGTGCTGGTTTAATTGAGTGTTGATGAGGTGTAGGTGGTTTGAGTTAAATCTCAGGTGACAGTGATCGCTGTGAGAGGTTGGTGGTGGAGCCTGGCTGATCTGTGACATAGGCTGGTTGTTGCACAGTTTTTCTTTCGTTTTCTTAAATTATTATTTAAGTGAAAATATATTTCTAGTATATTTCGTGAACACTCTCGCCATGCGTGGCGGCACCATTGCGCATGCAAAGATGTACGGGAAGAAGCGCGATCATTAGACGGCCGATCGTCATTTCCAAAAAGCAAATATCCCCCTTCAGAGTCAGAATCGGCAAATAACACTTGAAACACATCCTCACGGTACAACATTTTATTCGCCATTTGGCAATTTTCTCTTATAAATCTCACAATTTACTCAGACGCTATGAACGTCTCGGGTTACTTGACCGTAACCCTGTTCCCTGAAAAAGCGGGAACGAGATGCTGCGCTGAAAAGCGCTATGGGAACATTCTTTGTTCGACCGGTTGTTGAAGCATGTGTGTCAAACACGCCAAATTTTGGCTTAATAACCTCGGTTAGGTGACGTCACTCGATCACGAACACCTGGAGGTATAAATAGATGTGACGTGGAAACATCCTCAGGTCAAACTTTTGTCTGAAAGGACGTCCAGTCACGCTTACAGTGCGGCATTGAGGCGCAGCATCTCGTTCCCGCTTTTTCAGGGAACAGGGTTACGGTCAAGTAACCCGAGACGTTCCCTTATCAAAAGCTACTCTCGATGCTGCGCTGAAAAGCGCTATGGGAACGAGAATACCAACGCCGCCGCACTGGAAGTGTCTGGACCCCCAACGTTGTGTAGTGTGTGCACAAACATTGAAGAGGTCTCAGACATGACTCTGGGATATCGACTCAAGGACGTGCAAGCCCGGAGTAGCATGAACATTCCAAACTATAGACTCTAACAAATGTGTGCGGAGAGGACCAACCTGCTGCATCACAAACTTGCTGCAAGGGGGCACCTCTTGCCAACGCCATAGAAGATGCAACCCCCCTGGTTGAATGGGCCCAAACTCTTAGAGGCGAAGCTTGACCACACGCCTCATAGGCTAGGGCAATAGCATCCCTCACCCAATGCGATACAGTATGCCGTGGGCAGCCGCCCCGGTTGCGGCCCCCATAGCATACGAAAAGTTGCTCCGACTTACACCACTGGCTAGTGCGGTGGACGTAGATCTGAAGAGCACGTACTGGACACAGTAAGTGAAGTCTTTCCTGCTCCGGTGTCGTGAACGGCGGAGGGCAGAAAGCTTCAAGAACGATCGGATACATGGAACTTTGGAAGATAATTGGGTGAGGGTGCAAAATAACTTTGACCAGCCCAGGGGCAAAGTCTAGGCAGGATGGCGAGATTGACAGAGCCTGCAAATCCCCGATTCTCATAAGAGAAGTAATGGCCATTAAAAAACATCTTTAGAGTCAGAAACCTCATAGGCGCTGACCCTAGTGGTTCGAAAGGGGTCTGCCTGAGGACAATTTCTCTTGCAGGAACTCCAGCACTGAAACAACTTGGCAGTGAACTGGGTCTACATGGTGTGCCATACACCAATTCTCGAAATGAGCCATTGAAGCATAACTCCTTGCAGTGGAGGGAGCCCTAGCGCTTAAAATAGTCTCTACTATGTCGGGCGGAAGCCCAGCATCTCTCAGTTGGTCCCCCTCAGGGGCCAGACATGGAGGTTCCAGAGCTCGGGCCTGTGATGAAATACTGTCCCCTGTGCCTGAGATAGAGATCTCTCTGACCGGGACGCGCCACGGCGAGCCGTCAAGAGGAGGGATATTAGATCTGAGAATCATATTCTGGTCGGCCAACGGGGCGCTAACAGTAAGAGGCGAGACCCCTGTTGACGGACCTTGCCAGGACTCCCGGAAGCAGAGCGCTGCTATTTCGGGGTGGAGTTTCCATTCCCCATGTCTCACAGCTTGTCTGGACAGCAAGTCTGCTCCCACATTCATATGCCCGGGGATGTAGATCGCCCTGAGGGACAGGAACTTGTCCTGTGCCCAAAGCAGAACCTGCTGCGGTAGTCTGTTCAGGCGGCGCGAACGCAGTCCGCCCTGGTGATTTATCCGCACTAGGACATGGTAGCCTCTCAACTCCTGGAGGAAGTATTTCAGGGCCAGAAATAGAGCCATCATTTCGAGGCAATTGATGTGCCAATCGAGAAGATGGCCTCTCCAAATCCCTTGGGCTGGACGGCCATCCAAGACCGCACCCCAGCCCGTGAGGGAAGCGTCTGTCGTTAGCATCTTGCGACGACAACACGGACCTAGAGTGGGACCCAAAGTCAGAAACTGGGGTCTGAACCACATAGAAAGGGTATGAAGCCCCTGGCGCGTACCCTTATTTGCCTCTGGGGATTGGCCCTTGGATGAAATCCCCTGGCTCTGAGCCACAACTGAAACGATCTCATCTGCAGGAGGCCCAAGGGTATCACCGTGGATGCAGCTGCCATGAGACCTAGAACCATCTGAAGGTAATGAACAGTAATTCTCTGGCCTAGCTTGATGTTATTAGGGCTTTTAGAATGGATTCGACACGTGCAGGAGACAGCTGTGCCTGCATCGTGATCGAATCCCATACAACCCCCCGATACGTTGTTCTCTGAGCTAGGTTGACATCTCGATGTCCAAGCTCTTGAGACTGTGTCCAGAATCATCCAGTCGTTTATGTAATTTAAAATGCGGATGCCCTGGAGTCGCAGAGGAGCCAGTGCTGCATCCATGCATTTCGTATACGTGCGGGGTGACAAAGCTAGGCTGAATGGAAGAACCCGATACTGGTAAGCTTCCAAAAGCGAACCTCAGGAACTTCCTGTGTTGTGGCAATATTTCTACGTGAAAATATGCATCCTTGAGATAGATTGTCACGAACCAATCCCCCGATTGGATCGGAGACACAATCATCTTGATTGTCAACATCTTGAACTTGTAAGATCTGAGGTAGCGGTTCAATCCGCGAAGATCTAAAATTGGACGCAAACCCCTATCTTTCTTGCGTAATAGCCTTACTCTCTGTCTGGCAGGGGAACATGTTCTATGGCCCCCTTGTACAGCAGAGCTTGTGACTCCTGTGTCAATAAATCAACTCGTTCCAGTTTCACGGAAGTGGAGACCACGCCGTTGAAACGCGGAGGCCGATATGCAAACTGAATCCTGTAGCCTTTCTCTACAGTCCTTCCTACCCACAGAGATATATTTGGCAGTAGTTTCCACGCTGCCAGCTTCTCTGAAAGGGGCACTAGTTTTGACACTTCGCCTTGATGGGGGATGTTAGATGTGCGGTGTCCTGAAACGTGGCAGGAAGCAACCGAACATATCGCTGGAGACCGCTGCTTGAACAACGGCCTCTTGAGGGTGCCAGGAAGGAGTCTTTATTCTCTGTTGAAATTTCACACACCTCTCCCAGGGGGGGCACACCCCCGGGGTCCTGGGCGCGCAAGCCTCAGGACCTTCCCTTGGAGGAGATGATGCTCCTCAGGTCCAGTCTCTTTGAGGCGGACTGTGAAGCGTGGCGAGCCGCACCCCAGTCTCTACGAGGGGGTGCTCGGCTCGCCACACTCTCCTTGTGCTTCACACCTCAGAGGAACCGGTCTTGGTCGGGCCGACGTTCCCGACTCTTGAGCACGGCGGGGAAGAAACCTCACAAGGCCTCCTCGTAGTGCTTTGCCTCCCGAACCTAGTGGCGACGGAGTTAACGGCATCGCCAAATAGGCCGGAAGGTGAGATGGGGGCATCAAGGAGGAAAGTGCGGTCTTTGTCCTTGATGCCCGTGAGGTTGAGCCACAGATGTCTTCTCCGTGGAACCCTGGCAGCCATAGAACGGCCGATGGCACAGGCCGTCTGCTTGGTCGCACGGAAAATGCCCCATCGTCAATTGACCCGCCTGTGCTCAAATCTTTCAGCAGGTCAGCCTGGCATGCCTGCAAAACCGCCATAGTATGCAAAGCAGCACCAGCCTGACCCGCTGCTTGAAAGGCTTTCCCCACCAGTGAAGATGTTACTCTGCATGGCTTGGTGGGGAGAGTTGCTTTCTTTAATGATGATGAACCCCCAGGAGAGAGATAGCCCGCGAGCGTCTCTTCAGTCTGAGGCATCATCATATAGCCCCGTGCCTTTGCATCAACGATAGTCGATTAGATCGACATCGATAGCACAAAAACACGGGATGTATACGTTTTTTTTTTTTTTCTTCATGAACGAGCTACCTCATCATGGAGATCACCAAAGAAGGGGAGAGACCGTCACTGAGGCTCCTCCCCCTGGCCACGCGACAGATATCTGTCGTCTAACTTTGACCGTTTGGAGGTCTCTTGCTCCTGCGGCCAGTCTAGATGTAATCGATCGACTGCCCGAGTAACCACCTCTTAAGCTTTTTCATCACGAGAGGAGCGCACTGAGGTGGCACTTTCCACTTCCACAGAAGAAAGAGATGAAGTCTCGCCGGCCCGTTCAGAAGAAACGCCGATGCGCGCTTGAGAAACGGACGCGAGGGCTTCATGATCCGGCGAGAGTGCGAGAGAAAGGGGGTGAATCCGTCTCACGTGCCTCGGCAGACCGACATGCGATCACCACGAGCTTTTAAAGAAGGCGGCTCACGAAGCACCTAAATCGAGAGGAGATCGCAGTGCTCGCACTCGAGCCCATGGATCGCGTGCTCTTCCAAACATTCAAACAGAAAGCATGGATATCTTCATCAGAGAGCTGCCTCTGACAAGGAGGTAAACATCTCCTTACCTGATCTGTCATAGTGAGTAGTTTTCCAATACACACACAATGCGGTCCTTGAAGACAAAAAGACCTGAGGATGTTTCCACGTCACATCTATTTATACCTCCAGGTGTTCGTGATCGAGTGACGTCACCTAACCGAGGTTATTAAGCCAAAATTTGGCGTGTTTGACACACATGCTTCAACAACCGGTCGAACAAAGAATGTTCCCATAGCGCTTTTCAGCGCAGCATCGAGAGTAGCTTTTGATAAGGGAACTGAACTGCTTCCGCATCAATTATACAATAGCTCACTTGCCCTGCTATTTCCTTTTCCTTTGGTCAAGAATCAAAGTACTACATGTCTGCCATCTAGTGGTAGGGAATACAAATGAGATATTACACCATATTAGGAACTACAGTCTATTTCATGAAGTATAACGTCTTGTCACAATTTTGCGACTTTGGCGCTTAGAGGGTTAATTATATGAATTTATGGTGTTATTACTACATTTTCGTGTCAATCCATGATCATATTTACTGCAAACAATGCGTGGTTACTTTAATTTAGCGTGTGCAGTGGAAACGATCTTTGCACTGCTGCAGACGCACCGCTCCTGGAATGCACCACCGGACCGCAGCCATGTGCAGTGTGAACGCTGTAATCCGTTATGATAAGCGCGGGAAAAATACGCACTGCATACGCACTGCAAACGGATGTGAACCTGGCATTATGTGTGTGTGAGCGCACTGAATGGTTTAAACACTGGCCAGAATTAAAAGAAATGCAATTTAAAATCTACAGTGACAACGCGACCCTGCCTCGATTGTGCAAGTGACAGTTCCTGTCAACTTTTCAGCCTGCAGCTCGCTTATAGTGCAGACCCGATTTGATTTGAAGCCATTTGCGCATTTTAAGAAAGAAAGAGAGTGCACGCGTGGTGATTCACTCACGCTTTTTGTGAAATTACATCTCGCAAAAGGTTTTCAAATTAAATTATTTAATGATGAAATATGAATTGTCCCTCACCTTCAGCATTATAATTATTTCACCCACGGACAAAGACTTAGACGGTGCGCTACATGTCGTGCCAAATCTCTCTGAGCAGGCTTGAGATCTGCCTTTTTAGAGACCACCGATCAAGCATCACCAAGCGATTATCGGCCGATAGTTATCGGTGACCGATCAATCGGAGCACCCCTACACTTTATAGTGTTCACAGCCATTCATAGTGTTCACATTATAGGCTACTCTCTCCCAGGTTGAGGAAATAGTCCTCTGTAAAATGCGCCGCACACACTCTAATATTTGGGCTGAACTGTTCTGAAAGTGTTGTAAATATAACTTAACCACTGATTTCTAGTTGTGTCCTCTTCTGGAAGCCCAGAATGAGCCGTTTAGGGGGGTGTCTTAACTTTTATAAAGAATATCTCTTTGGTTTTGAGACTTGTCTTTGCAACTTCAGGGATCTTATCTAAGCACAAACAGCTTGTAACACTCCAAAGAGAAAGGAAAACATGAAATCGCATCAAATGACCCCTTTAAAACACTAAGTAATTGCACTATAATTACAAAGTAAATGCATATAATAAATCTCATCATATAAAGCGATTATGACTCTTCAGAAGACATGGATTAAACTGCTAGATGTATGTATTTGTCTTGCATCCTCTTTATGAATGTTTTGAAATGTCAGAGTTTTGGGTAAATAGACTTTCAATGGAAGAAGAGAAATCACTCATGTTTAATTAAAAATATAGTTTGAGTTCCCAAGATGAGTTATTGATAACAGAATTGTTAATAGACACATTACTGTCCACTGGAGTAAATGCTATTGAAGTTGTTATTATTGCTTTCGTTCTTGGTCTGATCCGGCCTATAGTCTTAAATGGTAGTGAACAGGTTTAACTGAAATAGCAATGTTGTGTACTGTCATTTAAGAATATGATGGAAATGTAATAAGTTCTGTGTTAAGGGTAAATAATAAATACAAATGACGTACCTATCTTCTTTAGCAAACAATCCAGAGGGCCGAAACTGCCTGAAGAGAAAAAAAGTCATTAAATGTGATTCATTTTATTAAATTAAAACTACCCAATGTATGCATAGTTTTTGTGTAACCCAGATCCTATAGGACAGTCGCAACAACCCAGAGTTTGCGTTTGCATTGAGTACATGCATAAATTTGGCCTTCTCTTGGGTGAGAGCAGTTTCCAGTGCCACTAACTTATTTTGTTATTATTTTTGGTCAAATATAGGTTTGTTTAATTTAATCTATAAAACACTAAACTATTTAATTTTATGCAAAGCAAACCAAGTCACCTAAATGAGCCACATCAGTCTTTTTGCGATTATGAAATTTTTTATTTTTACTTCTAAAATGCTTGTTAAACGAGTTTAAATATAAGAAATGTTGTATACATGTAAAAACGGTGAAATGTGTTGTATTAAGAACTGTATTTGATGAAAATAAAGACATTTAGACAAGAAAGAAATAATAATAAAAAAACAATGACAAACTAAAACAAAACCAACAGCAACTAAATTAAATAATCAAAAATGTGTCGCTAGTGGTTTGCGACAATAAGCTTAAATTAAAATGTCTTTAGTCTGTGCTCTGGAAGTGTTCTGTTAATTCTGCTAAACTTTAATTAATACAATTAAAACAGAAACTAACCTGTATAGGGTAGAGAACTGTTTACAAAATAAAAACGAAACAAAAATTAACCAAATGATTAAAAAATTAAAACGAAACTGAAATTTATAGTGAAAATTGAATGCAATATTAGAATAATAACTAATTTAAAAATGCAAAACTATAATAACCCTGACACGAACGTATTTCACTGGAGGAGGAGGATCCGCCAGATGAGATGATCGGAGTTCGGAGGTGCTGATCCGGACCGGTTTGTTCAGATTAACCCCTGACTACACCAGCTGTTTTGTGCTGCTCACCGATGATTCTCCCAAATCTTCCCATAGCCACTTCAGGCTTGTACACTTTATTTGCGTTTTCAGCTTTACTAGTGGTTATTTATTTATTCGTATTATTTATGCATTTATTTTACGTTGCAGTAGGGGAAAAAATTATAATCAGAAAACATGCCCGTGTCTGCTTTTATTTGAATGTAGTTGTATCAATAAACAAATTATCCAATCTTCCACATGCATCTTTAAAATCATATTTAATTATGAGAGTGAAGTGGATGCGGCACGGCAGTGTTTTGCCTAGAGCGGCAGTTAGCTTGCGCCGGAATAAGGATGGCAAAGTGTGGATGCTCTGTCCTTGAAGGACGTTCAAATTGGGCTGGACAATGGTCAGGTTACTGCTAGGAAACCCACGTCAGGCAAGTCTGACTCGGGACATTCTTCTCAGGGATGTTAAATAGTTTGGTTTCATGAAAAAGAGATTTCATTTAGCAATGTCTAAGCCAACGGTTTTGTTCATATTTTGCATATAAATTGAAATGACAGATGTCTTTTTTTTCTTCTCTGCGACACTTTTCCTACTGTGTTAACAGCAAAAGGTTAGACTAATTTTGTATATGAATAAATATGCAATTTTTTATTTATTTTTTACAAACTGGCCTACATTATTATTATAATTTTTCTCTCTGCAACACTTTTTGACAACAAAATGTAAAACTAATTTGATTCTGGACAAGACGAATAAAATAAATAGCCTACAATAAAATCAATTTTGTGCAGACTACATTTTTATTTGTTATCTCTCTTTCAGTAGTGGGAATTTAAACGTGAGATTCTGGAAACGAGATCTATATTTAGCGGGAACGCTCTGGTCAGGAAGAAAGTTATTATAAGCGGACAGTTATGTTGCATTTTGAAAAACCCAAATCAGAAAATAGCCTATTTTATGTTGCACTTTAAAAAGGTTGTTATTATAAATGTAGCCTAATTAATCATTAAATAATATTAGCGACATTCTAATTTGCTGTTACAAACAATGCGTTTCAACAAACAGATTTTTCAACAAGTTACGCTTGGACAAGTGTGTTTATATCCACAGACTGTTACCCGAAAAACAATGTCTAAAGAAATAGGAATCGAAGTTTAGCACAATCACCAGAACAAAGCACGGGGCATGTTGAGCTCGGCTTGTTGTTTCTGCAGCTTGCTCAGGTTGGTATTCTTTTAATAATTTATTGTACAAAGAATGGGTTACAAACTATGACAAAGACTGTTCCATAATTCCTATTAAACTCAGAAGATATCGAAAAAAAACTAAGTTATAGAAATGTATATTATTTTGTTATTTTTGTTAATATAATTTGCTGTTTTAATAATAAAGAAGACTATTACTAGCAATTTCTATGTTCTTCATTTACAAGCTGCTGCATGCGTTCTTGATCAAAAGTCATTCAGGGCTCTAGACTCATTCTTCCCAGTGGACTAACTTTCCCAGTTGGTCGCACAAGCATATAATTTGGTCTCAATTCTTTTTTTTTTGATACATTAGATTAATCATTGCATGCTGATGATCTTTTATGAACTTGCGTGCACCTTGGCGCTCGTGCTGATGCAGTGAGTATAGGCTCTACCCACGGAGCTCGTGCTGAAAGCGCCTCTCTTCACGTGATCAGTGAAATCTGACTCCTGCTACAATGTGCCGTTGCTCTGCAGCGCGCGCTGTATGAAGCAGCGCAGACCATGCACTCGCACAAGTGCGACCATGACAAATTTCTACGGGGAGGTGGGGATGTGCGATAAACCGCCAAATCACCATATTTGTTGCTGCTTCACCGCGGTAAGAAAAAATCCCATACCCTCACAGCCCTACGTAGGGCCGTTAATCATAGTCTACTGGTTATACTTTCAGTCATTTTGAATTACCTTGAATTTTGAGAATTTTTTAAAGCATTTTCTTTGTATTATTTCTGAACATATAATATGTATAAGACAAGTTTGTACAAGATGTAGCTGCAGTTCATGCATCTTTTCTGCAAAGATATCTAACAAGTGATTTGTTTAACATTTACATCATGTTGACAACTTCATGTGTGCTGCACTTGGAATATAAATGTTATTTAACTAAAGGGTTAATAAAGAAAGTTACTTGAATCAGTTACATTTTCAAGTTGACTATTTAAAAATTATAAAAATCAAGAATTGCTCAAAAGTGCTGAATTTTTATTTATTTATATTTGTGCCACATCGCCCAGCCCTAGTTTACCCCATTTAATGTTTTATGTATGTTTGATACATTAAAGGGTAAAAACATTAATCAATATTTCCCACACTGGTATCCTCTTTGGGTGAAGAAGAGATTTCTAACACAATGCCATTCATATATGTTTAGAGTGACTGTTGTCAGATATTTGTTCAATGTAAATGCAATTTCTAAATAGAAGAGCAACTCAACCCTGCACCTAAATATTAAAAAGTGATTTGACCTGATTTGTTTCTTTGGAATTTAATAATAAAGTAATTTGCTGTCTTACCTGTCCCAAATAGATCTCTCTCATAGACCGGATCACTGGTCTCTTCACTCACAGCGTTCTTGAGTGTGCATGTGTAGAAGTTTTCTGGATTTCTTGTCTTTTCGACTTTGATGAACTCTCCTGGATTATGGTTCTTCGTGCCCTCCAGTGTGTCTCCAGCAGAATTCTTCCAGATGATCGTTTCACTGTATTCACATCTTAAATACGCAACATCAGGATTATTGCTCTTCTCTATAGTTATCACAGGTTTGGGGACCCGCTCTGTGAAAGAAACAATGAAAAACATGATCTTCCACTCCACTGAGAAAGCAACATGAAATCAAACAACTACAATAGCCATGCAAAGAGAGATCAGACACTACCATGGTACAATAACGGTATCAGAGAGTAATGCTGTGATACTCGGAGTGTGTTATATGTCTCATCTTCAATAATATCATAATTGTTGTTTTAACAATGTGCGAGCTGATATAATTGAGTACGCCACTCACTTCTGCAAACACTCGACAAAAATAAGTTATAGAAATGTATATTATTTTGTTATTTTTGTTAAAATAAGTTTTGAAAGTCCAAGCATTCATTGTGTGATGTAGCTTATTAGGATGCAGAAATAAACATGTTGATTTTATATATATATATATATATATATATATATATTAAAATAACCACGGTATAATCATCTGAATCAAACTAAATAACGTTACACGCCATTTGCAAGGGTAGGCCGTATGAGTGAGGATAATAACTTAAAAACGAACATGTCATTAACATAATTATCTAAAATACTTCACAATCATTTGGTATTATAAATAAGGCTACAATACAAAATAATTTTTTAAACTAACCGGCTTCAAATTAGTGGAGAAGGAATGAATCAATCATTTGAATGAATCAGCAGAATAGATGACTCAATGACTCACTCATCAAGACTTGCCACACTTACTGGCAGTTTTAGTTTCATATTTGAAAATATAATTACATTTTTGTATTAGCCTACTTCATATTTCAATTAAAAAAAATGTTTTTTGGGACCTGTGATATATAAGAACAGCACTTATTTAATAAATAAATGTTGTGTTACAATATACAATGATATTCAAAAGTTTGGGGTCAGTACATTATGTATTTCCTTTTTTAAGATAGTAATACTTTTATTCAGGAGGGATGTGTTAAATTAATAAAAAGTCATAGTAAAGACTTATATTGTTAGAAAATATTTATATTTTTAACAAATGCTGCTCTTTTAAACTTTTTATTCATCAAAGAATCAAAGAAAAAAGTATCACGTTCCAAAAAACTATATGAAGCAGCACAACAGTTTCAACACTCATAATAAACCAGCATATTATTATGATTTCTGAAGATCATGTGACACTGAAGACTGGAGTAATGATGCTGAAAATACAGCGCTGCATCACAGAAATCAATTCTATTTTAAAGTACATTAAATTAGGACACCAATATTAGAAATTGCAATAAGATTTCACAATATTACTATTTTTCAGTATTTTTGATTGAATAAATACAACCTTGATGAGCAGAAGAGACTCCCTTAAAAACATACAAATCTTACTGATCCCAAACTTTTGAGCGGCAGTGTACTGTATATAGAAGTCAACATTTGAAGTGGATCAAAAAAGTGAATCAAAGTTGTCCTAAGACAAGAACGCATTTTGGTTTTAGGACAACTTTGATGAAAGGTTTTGATCCACTTCAAATGTTTACTAGTGTTTATTGTCACACTGTATGTGAATACTAACCATAACAAAGTACCATTGTACTATAGTGTTTTTGAGCATCTACCGTGGTATTCCTGGAAGTACCTTGCAGTAGCATGTAAATACAATGGTGCATGAATTACAGTATTATGGGATTTATAAATATACCATGGTATTACAATCTGATCCAATTACTGCACCACGGTGCTGTTTTTCTTTGTTTGTAAAAAAAAACTGAATTATAATATGATGCTATAACAGTATTAATATTAACTAATATAATAATATCCACTCACCCATAACAGTCAAGCTGAATCTATGTTCCTGCTCTCTACTGTTGATGTAGATGGAATAAAGTCCACTATGTTCAACTTTTAAATTAGTTATAGTGATTTGTCCAGTTTTCTCATCAAGAGTTGTGATGCCTTTGAATCTCGGATTCGGGATGGAAACACCATCATCATCATCCCATTCAATCGCCTTTACAACCATTCCACCCTTTATCTGTTTCCATGTGAAGCTGGTGACAGAAGATTCTAATTTGTCTGGATGAAAAGAAACTGTTCCACCCACTGCTTTCTTCACATCTTCACCTAATTAATAAAATATGAGAGAGTATGTTAGTCAACATTCAACAATTTCTGTAGTTACTGGTAGCTTCTGGATAGCACATTACATCAACAAAAGTACCTACAAGCATAATGTACTATATGCCTGATATTATATCCAGCCATAGTATTATAACTAAATAAGCAATGTACATAAAATATATAGTAAACAGCATAGTAAATAAACATGTTGATTGATTATATATGTCATGAATCTGGTTGCCACTCACTACATCTCTTGCACCACACTACAGCTGCACATCACCTATGATGTGCAGCTGTAGTGTGTATGGACTGCATCTCCCATCATTCACTGCACTCACACATTCCCATCCACCATTACACCAATCACACAGCTGTCACCAATCACTCATTAGACTGCATCTCCCATCATTCACTGCACTCACACATTCCCATCCACCATTACACCAATCACACAGCTGTCACCAATCACTCATTAGCCTTGATTGTCTCACCACACCTGCACCTCATTCACACACACACATTTAAGCAGCACTCTTACATGCACTCACCGCGAAGTCTTGTTCTTGCCCCGGCTGACATTTCTGAGCGTTATTCATCCTGCTATTTGTTATCTCTGTGTTTGACCCCGGACTGCCCGACCTTGGAACTCTGAACCTGTGCCTGTGACCCCGACTTCTGCCTGGTATTGTTTACGTCTCTGCCCTGCCTCTGATATTCCTGTTTTTGCCCGCTGACCTTTGCCTGTTTGATTCTGTCTATTAAATATCTTACTGCACTTGGATCCACACGCCTTTGATCAGTCATTACAATATATATAAAAACATACGGTATAATCATCTGAATCAGATTAACTGAACGTTACACGCCATTTACAAGGGTAGGCCATATGAGTGAGGATAATAACTTAAAATACTAATGTGAAAAATTAGGCCACGACAGAGTCTGTCATTAACATAATTATCTAAAATCCTCCACAATCATTTGGTATTATAAATTAGGCTACAATATAATGCTATTTTCTAAAACTAACCGGCTTCAAATTAGTGGAGAAGGAATGAATCAATCATTTGAATGAATCAGCTGAATAGATGACTCAATGACTCACTCATCAAGACTTGCCGCCACTTACTGGCTTGTTTCATATTTTAAAATATAATTACATTTTTGTATTAGCCTACTTCATATTTCAGTATTTTTTTTTTTTTTTTAAATCAGGTGCTGCTGATTCTGTGCCTCTGCAGCAGCTCAATGGATTTTGTTGGTACTGTTTTTATTTCAATGGTAACAGTCTAACGGCCCTTTCACACGGACACGGCAGTTGCGAGTGTCTAGTTAATTTTCAGTGGGAGACATGTGGAAAGCGGCAAACCACGAGGGGTTTTCAAATCCCCCTTCCAAACACGCGCATGCGCGTACACACATACACCCACACATACACATTGACCTGCACTACAAAACATTTACCCACCCAAGTGCAATACTTTTTACTAAGTGCAATACTTTTTACTTATTATAGGCGTAATATTATGGATCACCTCCTTTGTACTACTTCTTTTTGCTTTTAAACCGGGACCTGAGTCCTAATTTCGTACCATAACATGGAAATGTGAGCTGGTATGACAAAGTTTTTTGAATCTTGAATCTTAACTCAGGGGTCTCAAACTCGCGGCCTGGGGGAGCCAATTGAGGCCTGTGGGATGATATTTTGTGGCCCCCTACTTGACATCAAAGTTTAGTATTAGTGCACGTTGTTCTCAAACTCACCTTTTTGCTGAGTCTTGCCACACTTTAATTTTTTTAATTTTTTTATCACTTATGGGCTACCATATAGAGGTATGCATTCCCGCAGCTGATTTCTTGCGATCAGATTTCTTGCGACGAAGGATTATGTTCCTGAATAGAACGCAGCATTCGGTAACTCCGGTGCAATTTGAACAAGAGCGGGCAGTCTAAAAATATCACGTTCCCGACGTCCTTTCAGAACAGCATATCTGCACTTAATTCAAGCACCGGTACAGCCTGCACTCGACTGTTATGCACGCGCTGCACGCATGAACCAGTGCTTCGTTTTATTTGTGAGGTTTGTGCGCAGCATGTGCATAACGATGCTTAGAGCAGGCTATATCCTACCAGTGGTGAATATACAGAACAGAACAGGCAGGCTGTCAATGAGTGAGACAGGCTGACAGCAGAATAAAGAAGCAAAGTGTGGATGTGCTGTCCTTGAAGAACGTTCAACTCTGTTTTGTTTATATTTTGCTTGGCCTATAATTTAAAATGACAGATGTCTAATTTATTTATTTATTTTTCTTCTGCGACACTTTTCCTAGCCTACTGTGTTTACAGCAAGATGTTAAACTAATTTAGTATTTTAACAAGAGGAATATAATTATAATCAGTGTTGGAGGTAACGCAATACAAGTAACGCGAGTTACGTTATAATATTACTTTTTTCAACTAACTAGTAAAGTAACGCATTACTTTTTAAATGTACAAGAAAATATTTGAGTTACTTTTTCCCCATTTATTGACTGACAGTGCGCTGTGTGAACATGTTACTGTAGTTCTAGATAGGGCTGTAGTCAAGTCCACCTTTGTCGAGTCCAAGACAAGTCCAAGTCCAAAGAGGTTCGAGTCCGAGTCAAGACCGAGTCCAAAGAGGTTCGAGGTCAAGTCCAAGTCCAAATGAGATGGTCAAAACAGAGAAAGTAAAAAATAATCTTCTTCAAAACCACATATTTAATTATTGATAATTGATGTGATACGAGAGACGGCATATCTTCTATTCTAATATAATAATTTTGCATTATTGTTTGTAATGATCTAAAGCATGTGCAGCAACACTGTAGGATCAAATTAGGCTATTTTATTTATCCTCCTGAGACCCAGCAATGGAGTTTTTGTCTCTGTAGTGGACATTCTATTTTAGTGAATTTCTCTGAGACCTCACATGTCACAGTTATAAGCCTGGATGTCCTGTACAGAGCACATTCAGGGCTTTATAGAGATACTAAATGTTTGGAAGTTTCATCATGACTACACCCTCTACTAGGTCTTTAAATATGGCTATATTTAATTTAGTGAAAAATTGTACATCCTTATGGAAATATGATTATATTCTTTAATGTCTTTTAAATCTGAATCATTTTCAGATTGTTTGTCAGACAGCAACATCTCAGGAAAATGTTATGGGTTTTAAAATTCAAATATGACTTCCTGTTATGAAACAGGACATCATTTCATACATGCTCAATGTAGAGGACACCAGGACTAAAAGCATGTTTATTATGCATTTTGGGAGACAACAATTGAATAGGGAAATAAATTATATATCAGTTTGCTTATGAAATATTATACATTATTATGAAAATCTGGCCATGACTCCCATTATGAAAATTATTTTTCAACAGCAACACATTAATATGCAAATTAGATACAGTGAATATATACACTGTAGATGCAACTTTTTCTTTATTAACCCTCTAGTTAAAGAAAAGTATATTCTAAGTGCACCACACATGACGTTGTCTTCATGATGTAAATGTGAAATCACTAAATATATTTGCAGAAAAGATGCATGAACTACAACTACATCTTGTACACACTTGTATTATGCATATTAGGCTATATGTTCTGAAATAATACAAGACAAATGCTCAAAAAAACTCAAAATGACTGAAGGTATAACACCTAGAGTGCTATTACTAACTATAAAGGCTCTGTAAAACAATGAACAGCAGTTCTCAGCCTGTCACCTAGATGCAAACCTGAAATATTAGATATACAGTACATGTACAGTAAGTTTCTTCATGGGTTTTGTATTCAATTTCCATTGTTTTTTCTATGTAAACATGGACGCGTTTGACGGTTGCGCTCGCGTCTCTTGCAGCGTCTCGTGCATGAAACGGCATTCTAAAAACGCGGCACTAAAAATCAAGTCAGAAATCTTGGGGTGATTCTGGAGACAGACCTTAGCTTTAGTAGTCATGTCAAAGCAGTAACTAAATCAGCATACTATCATCTCAAAAACATTGCAAGAATTAGATGTTTTGTTTCCAGTCAAGATTTGGAGAAACTTGTTCATGCCTTTATCACCAGCAGGGTGGATTATTGTAATGGTCTCCTTCCAAAGAAGACCATTAGACAGCTGCAGCTCATCCAGAACGCTGCTGCCAGGATTCTGACTAGAACCAGAAAATATGAGCATATCACACACAGTCCTCAGGCTTCCAGTTACATTTAGGATTGATTTTAAAGTACTTCTACTCGTTTATAAGTCACTCAATGGTATAGGACCTAAATATATGGCAGATATGCTCACTGAATATAAACCTAACAGACCACTCAGATCATTAGGATCGAGTCAGTTAGAAATACCAAGGGTTCACACAAAACAAGGGGAGTCCGCTTTTAGCTATTATGCCGCACGCAGCTGGAATCAGCTTCCAGAAGAGATCAGATGTGCTAAAACATTAGCCACATTTAAATCCAGACTCAAAACTCATCTATTTAGCTGTGCATTTGTTGAATGAGCACTGTGCTACGTCCGAACTGACTGCATTATTTTATGTATAATCCTTTTCTATTTAACTGTTTTAAATTTCATTTTAAACCAATTTCTATATCATTTTAAATTAATTTTTAACTCGTTTTTATTGCTGTGAATGATTATTTCACTTTCTTTTATGTAAAGCACTTTGAATTACCACTGTGTATGAAATGTGCTATACAAATAAACTTGCCTTGCCTTGCCTTGCTACTCTAGTTATTAAAAGATGATTAACTCACATCTTCTTGTATTTTTCCTATTTCACTGCCCGCGTCAACACAAAAACACATTCTGTGTGAATGGCACCTAGAGAGAATCACATGCGAGCGATTAATCATGTGACATGCGGTTGGATTGTTCTTTTCTCTCTACTGTTATCAAAGTGTCTAATTCTAGCGTTTGGTAATATTTCTATTCAAAATCGCAATTGACCTGAAATGAAAGTGAAAGCAAAATGTGCACGGGCATTAATAAGGTATTTAAAAGCGAAGGAAAGTGAGAGGGAAAACTCCAACGAACTTTGTAAAACCAAACTGTATTATGCAACTTGCCGACAGCGTGTCTGTGGCCAAAATAAAAATTATTTATGCCTCCACGCAGCGCGCACACTCAGAGCCAAGCGCACACTCATATGACGCAGCTGTGCATTTAACAGGCGACCAATGACAATGCCCGTTCTAGATGGACCAATGACAATGAAAACCAGTTACGTTACCCGTTTGCGGAACAAGCGAGCCAAATTAATGGTTTTGTTTTGAAAGAGAAAAAAAAAGCATATATTGCTGGACTCGGTCGAGACCAACTAGAACATTTGGCGAGTCCAATGACCAAGTCCGAGACAAGTCCGAGTCCAAATACCAACAAGTCCAAGACAAGTCCGAGACGATAGAAAAACGTCTCGAGTCCGGCCTACAGCCCTAGTTCTAGAGACTAAATCTGAATGTGCATTAATTCATCCCACTCGCAAAAAAACTGATTCAGTATTCATCAAACTTAAAACTCAGAATATGATGCAAGCCTGCAATAATTAAATATGTTAAACAACACAAATGTATCTAATCCTATTTTATTAACCAATGTCTTTGCTGCTGACCTTTGATGATTCAGTTTAACATAAGCACAAATTACTTTACATTAACAATTGTGCTTGATTGCTTTTTTATTGCTGAATAGTGTTGAATCTTCTCCTGCATTCTTCTGTACGGACGTGATTTACTCTTCCTTCAGTCTGAGGTTTATTCATTACACTTTCTGGTGTGAAAGACTTTTATATTTGCTATAAATAGAACTTATTGTATTAAAAACAAACAATCAACCCCTGCTCATATTTAAAAAGTAGCGCAAAAGTAATGTAAAGCATTACTTTCCTTAAAAAGTAACTAAGTAACGTAATTAGTTACTTTTTTAGGGAGTAACACAATATTGCAATGCATTACTTTTAAAAGTAACTTTCCCCAACACTGATTATAATAGGCTATTTTTGTACAACCTACTTTTTTTTTCTCTGCCACACTTGTTCCTACTGTGTTGTAAAGGTTAAATGAATTGTATCCTGACAAGATGAATAAAAATAAGGAATACTGTTCTTGTATATATTTATTTTCTCTGTGACACTTTTTTTCCCTACTGTGTTGGCAGCAAAATGATAAATGAATTGTGTGTCTTAAGACACAAAATTTGTTTAATATTTTGCTGTTGATAAAAGATTGACTCTTGACAAGATGAATAAAATAACAAAAACTATTTTGTGCACACTACACATTTATTTGTTAGCCTATCTCTCTTTCTTTCAGTAGAGGACATTTAAATGTGTGATTCTGGAAACGAGATTTAAATTTAGCAGGAACGGTTGGGTCAGGAATAAAATTATTCAAAGCGGGCCGTTTGTAAATAAAGAGTGAATATATCGCGGGAACGGGTGGGTGTGGGACATAACCTCACGGGAGTGGGCCTGCGCAGGGTCCCGCGCAGACCTCTACTATCCTAGATAGTCTCGTGACAGCTTCCGGCGGCATTTGTTGTCAACAGTTGTCAAGCTAGCCAACCGCAAAGTACCTGGGGAAGTATCACCATTAGTCACTTGGTTGAAACGTGTTCTGGAGTGACACCAAGTGGGTGGAAAATATATGCCATCATCCAGTTCCAGTCGCGTCTCTCTCAAATCGTGCCGTGAAGAGAAAGGTTGGCGACGAGCACAGGCAATTTCAGGAAAATTGGGAGATGGAATTTTTTTTGTCGAGCACTGGGGCACTCCTACGTGTCTCATATGCACAGATAAATTTGCAGTGCATAAGGAATACAACGTCAGACGTCATTACTCAACTAAACATGCTGAGGAGTATACAAAATACCAGGGAGATGAGAGAAATTACCGGGTCGCCAATCTTAAAAAATGTCTATTGAGGCAACAAGATTTATTCAAGAAAGCAAGCAAAGAGAATGAAGCAGCAGTCGAAGCTAGCTACGTGGTGAGTGAGATGATTGCTAGGGCCCGAAAGCCATTCAAAGAAGGCGAGTTCATCAAAAAGTACATGTTACTAGCTGCAAGTAAAGTCTGTCTGGAAAAGAAGGTTAAGTTTAGCAACATCAGCCTTTGAGCTAACACAGTGTCAGAGCGCATTTCTGATCTGTCAGAAAACATATATGATCAACTGTGAGAGAAAGCCGAACATTTTTGTACATACTCAGTTGCTCTTGATAAGAGCACGGACAACACTGACACTGCGCAGCTCGCAGTATATGTCCGTGGTGTTGACGACAATTTTGAATTGATCGAGGAGTAGCTCACAGTGATTCCAATGCATGGTCAGACCAATGCTCAGGAGATATTCCACCAGCTGTGCGGTGCTATTGAGGATGCCGGTTTGTCATGGAAGAGGTTTGCTGGAATAACAACCGACGGAGCGCCGTCAATGACAGGAAGGAAAAATGGACTGTGGCATTTGTTCAAAGAAAACTGGAAGGGGAGAATGTGGAGGAGGCCATTGCTCTGCACTGCATTATCCATCAGAAGGCCCTTTGCGGCAAATGTCTGAGGTTTGGCAATGTCTGTTGTTGTGAAATGCATCAACCATATCAGATCCAGGGGCTTAAACCACTGGCAGTTCTGCGTCTTTTTGGAGGAAACAGTCAGAATATGAGGATGTGCTCTACTTCACAAAGGTATGTTGGCTCAGTAGGGGAAATTTCTTGAAGAGGTTTATTGAGTTGAGAGCAAAAGTGAAAGCCTTCATGGAGAAGGATGGGATGGCTGTTCCTGTGTTAAGTGATCCCAAATGGCTCATAGACATAAAGGAGCTGAATGTATTGAACAAGAAGTTACAAGGCCAGGGGCAGCTTGTCAGTAGGGTTAAGTACCGAAACCTGGTACCAATATGGCACCGGTACCTATGTAACCAGTATGTACCAAACCGAATCAGAACGCAGATTTCGGTGCCTCATTTCGGTGCCATGCCTGAGCGATCGGTTGAAATATTTGTCCTTTGTTTCTCCGAAACGGACGTAAGAAGCATCGTCACCGGCACCGCACGTGAAAAATAATTTCCAGACTGAGAAGATGCACGTGAACTCGATTTCGGAAAGCACTAATAATACAAGTCCAACAAATATATGTAGTAACGCGAGTGTGCGATTTTAACATTCCGACTTAAAAGCACAACTCGGGAAATGAGAGCATCTGAGGAGCGCGTGAATGCTGTAAATACACTTGCTCTGACGACCTTCCATTAACTAGCTAAGCTACTACTACTCCACAGGCTACTAATACATTGTTTAGCAATGGATTATAAATATTCTTAATTATTATGAAAATACCAGAGATGGCTTGAATAACACAGATAAACTATACATAGTCGTAGTCGAGTGTTTATTGTATTTATTTTATAATTCAAAATGTTTATATCTTCTGTTTACTTATCCATATCCCTGGAGCTTCATGATTTCTGCTGCTTCTGTGACTGGATCTGTGGGTTTTCTGTGCGAGGGCACCCTCTAGTGTCCAGTATGAATGCAAAAGACATCATCCCCGGTTTCACAGACAAGGCTTGAAAAAAATTACTTAAATGTCATAATTGAACTATGATCTAATCCTGGTTTACATTTACATTTAGTCATTTTGCAGACGCTTTTATCCAAAGCGACTTACAATTGGGGAATACATAAAGCGATTAATCTTGCAGAGGTAATCAGACAGAGGAAGTGCTCGTAACACCAAGTCCCAGACATTGTTCAAATAAGTACAAGCTAGCAAGGGAAGGAGAGAAAGATAAAGATTTAGAAAAAGACAGAAGTTAATTTTAATTTTTTTAAGTCAAGTAGTGTCGAAAGAGATGAGTTTTCAGTTGTTGCTTGATGATTGACAGGGATCCAGCGTTCCGGATAGGGGTGGAAAGATCATTCCACCAGCCAGTAATGATGAACGAGAATGTTCTGGAGAGTGATTTTGAGCCTCTCTGTGATGGCACCACGAGGCGTCGCTCACTAGCAGATCTCAGACTTCTGGAGGGGATGTAAATTCATAATAGTGAGTGGAAGTAGGAGGGTGCTGAGACTGTGGTTTTTCTGTATGCAAGCATCAGTGTCTTGAACTGGATGCGAGCTGCAACTGGTAGCCAGTGCAAGGAGATAAAGAGAGGTGTAATATGGGCTCTTTTGGGCTCGTTGAAGACCAGTTGTGCCGCTGCATTCTGAATCATTTGTAGAGGTTTAATTGTGTTTGATGGAAGTCCAGCCAGAAGAGCATTGCAGTAGTCCAGCCTGGAAATGACAAGGGCCTGGACAGAAGTTGAGCAGCATGCTCTGTCAGAAAGGACCTGATCTTTCTGATGTTGTGTAATGCAAACCTGCAAGATCGAGCAGTCTTTGCAATGTGCTTTTTGAAGGTCAGCTTTTTGAAGGTCATCAAAGATTCCACCAAGATTTCTGACCGAAGCTGATGGGGTAATTGTTGATGAACCTAACTGAATCGAAAAGTCATGCTGTAAAGTTGGAGTGGCAGGGAATACAAGAAGCTCAGTCTTTGCCAGGTTGAGTTGTAGGTGATGTTCTTTCATCCATGCCGAGATTTCTGCCAGGCAGCCTGAGATCCGTGCAGCTACTTTTGGACCATCTGGTCAAAATGAGAGATAGAGCTGTGTGTCATCAGCGTAGAAATGGTAGGAGAAGCCCTGTGCCTGTATGATGGGACCCAGTGATGTAGTGTATGTGGAGAAGAGAAGGGGTCCAAGAACCGATCCCTGGGGAACCCCATTGACCAACTGATGTGCTTTGGATACCTCCCCTCCCCAGGCCACCCTGAAAGACCGACCAGTGAGATAGAATTCAAACCAGCAAAGTGGAATGCCTGTGATGTCCAGTGATGAGAGGGTGGACAGGAGGATCTGATGATTGACAGTGTCAAAAGCAGCAGACAGATCCAGTTTAGACTAAGCCCTGTCTGTGAAACCGGGCCCATGTGTTTAGTGCTAATGGCTAATCCAATCATTTATAAAAAAAAAAAATGTATAAGTATCGGTTCAGGCACCGTTTAGGCACCGGTACCGTTTTAAAAGTATCGATTTGGCACCGGTATCGAAAAAAAAGAAAAGAAAAACCCAACCCTACTTGTCAGTGCTGCCTATAACAACGTGAGGGCATTCTCTACACAACTTGTGTTATGGAAAGCCCAGCACTCTCAGACAAAACTCTGCCAAGACACACAGAGACACTTTTCAAATTGTTGCTGACCCCTTCTCCTTCGACATGCAAGATGCTCCTCCTGTACTTCAAATGGAGCTCATTGAACTGCAGTGCAATTCTGAACTCAAAGCCAAGTTCAGGGAGGTGAGTGGAAATGCAGACAAGCTTGAACAATTTTTGGGAGAATTGCCACCCACCTTCCCTGAGCTGTCCGGGATGTTCAAGCGGACCATTTGCCTTTTTGGGAGCACATATCTACAGTGCTCAGCGTAAATGAGTACACCCCCTTTGAAAAGTAAAATTTTAAACAATATCTCAATGAACTCAAAAACCATTTCCAAAATGTTGACAAGACTAAGTTTAATATAACATCTGTTTAACTTATAACATGAAAGTAAGGTTAATAATTTAACTTAGATTACACATTTTTCAGTTTTACTCAAATTAGGGTGATGCAAAAATGAGAACACCCCACAACAAAAACTACTAAATCTAGTACTTTGTATGGCCTCCATGATTTTTAATGACAGCACCAAGTCTTCTAGGCATGGAATGAACAAGTTGGCGACATTTTGCCAGATCTATCTTTTTCCATTCTTCAAGAATTACCTCTTTTAGAGATTGGATGCTGGATGGAGAGTGATGCTCAAGTTGTCTCTTCAGAATTCCCCATAGGTGTTCGATTGTGTTCAGATCAGGAGACATACTTGGCCACTGAATCACTTTCACCCTGTTCTTCTTCAGAAATCCAACAGTGGCCTTAGATGTGTGTTTAGGATCATTGTCATGTTGGAAAAGTGCACGACGACCAAGGACACGGAGTGATGTTAGCATCTTCTCTTTCAGTATAGAGCAGTACATTTGTGAATTCAGATGCCATCAATGAAATGTAGCTCCCCGACACCAGCACCACTCATGCAGCCCCACATAAGGACACTGTCACCACCATGTTTCACTGTAGGCACCATGCATTTTTCTTTGTATTCCTCACCTTTGCGACGCCATACAGTTTTGAAGCCATCAGTTCCAAAAACATTTATCTTGGTCTCATCACTCCAGAGTATAGAGTCCCAGTAGTCTTCATTTTGTCAGCATGGGCCCTGGCAAACTCTAGGCAGGCTTTTTTGTGCCTGGGCTTTAGGAGAGGCTTCTTTCGTGGACGGCACCCATGCATGCCATTCCTCTGCAGTGTACGCCGTATTGTGTCACGGGAAATAGTCACCCCAGTTTGGCTTTCTACTTTAGATAACTGCAGTGAACTTGCATGTCGATTGTCTTCAACCCTTCTCACCAGTAGACGCTCCTGACGAGGTGTTAACTTCCGTGGACGACCTGGACGTCTCTGTGAGATGGTTGCAGTTCCATCTTTTTTAAATGTTTGTACCACTTTTGCTACAGTATTCTGACTGATAAGTAAAGCTTTGCTGATCTTCTTGTAGCCTTCACCTTTCTTGTGTAAATCAATTATTTTCTTTCTCAGGTCTTGTGACATTTCTCTTCCATGTGGTGCCATTGCTGACAGCATGAAATGGGAAGGGGTTTTCTTTAAGTAACACCCTTTTATAGTCAACTGTCACCTGTGTAATGAATAATTAGACTCACCTGTGGTTGAATTCTTGTTAAATTAGACATTTGTAGTCTACAATTTAGCTTTGCTCCAGAGACTTTCAGTGGGCTGTACTCATTTTTGCATCACCCTAATTTGAGTAAAACTGAAAATGTTGTTCTCCAAGTTATATTATTAACCTTACTTTCATGTTATAAGTTAAACAGATGTTATATAAAAGTATAACATAAGTCTTGTCAACATTTTGGAAAATGTTTTTGTGTTCATTGAGATATTGTTTAAAATGTTACTTTTCAAAGGGGGTGTACTCATTTACGCTGAGCACTGTATGTGAAAAGCTCTTCTGCCCCATGAACTTCAATAAGTCAAAGTACAGGTCCAGACTTACTGATGAGCATCTTCAAGCCATACTAAGGGTTTCAACTGTTTCCTCCCTCAAGCCAAATGTGTCTCAGCTGTGTGAGAAGAAGCGCTGACAGCTTTCTGGCAGCAAGCAGTAGGCAAGAGAAGCCTATGTTCTGAAGAACCGTTCATGTTCAGAAGGAAAGTTCATGTTCAGAAGGACAGTTCATGAAGAATCTTTCATGTTCAGAAAGGAAAGTTCAAATTCAGAGGAACCGTTCATGTTCACGGAAACATTCATGTTGAAGAACTGTTAATAATAAAGATTGAGAGGATTGAATAAGTTGTGCTCCTTTTTTGGAATATTTGATGCGGCCCAGCCTGACCCAGACTCCTCTAGCTCCAGCGGCCCCCAGGTAAGTTGAATTTGAGACCCCTGATTTAAACAAATGTAACATTTATTTTCCTCACAGAGTTTGCTGTTGCACTGTATACATCCATTTTTTACTATTATTAAAATTTAAATTAAATGTTTTAATTTTTCTTTAGAGAAAATCATCCTCAATCTTGAATTTGGTAAAACTATTTTCTTTATTTAAAACGTTTCATATCTTAATCCTTATATTTTTGTTATACTGGGATAAATCATATCGGGATGTATGCAAAAATGTTAGATGTGGCGCCCCACCTAGAAAATTTGCCACCAGCCGCCACTGCACAAACCCACACATTATAATGTGTAAATTATAATATATAATTACTATATATTTTGAGGCATGTATTGTTAATTATATTTTTAAAATGAACATATTTGAATGACAATAGATTTATTGAAATATGTATTCATCAAAATAAACAGAAAAAGTTTAAAAACAGTGCTGAAGTGATTGTTTTGAACCAGAATTAACTCGTAAAACATACAGTATTACTTGAGCTAAAGTATTTGTCAGTAGTGTCATACATTTATTAGATTTAAAACAAAACAGACCTGTTTTATTATTATTACGCAAGATGAGCTACTCCATAAATGTTCAATAAAAGCTTATTTTCCCCCCTATGCAATCTGTCACGAATCTGGTTACCTCTCACCACACTACTACTGCACATCACCCATGGACTACAACTCCCATCATTCACTGCACTACGACACACACATTTCCATCCACCATTGCACCAATTACACAGCTGTCACCAATCACTAATCAGACTTGATTGTCTCACCACACCTGCACCTCATTCACACACACACATTTAAGCAGCACTCTTACATGCACTCACCGTGAAGTCTTGTTTTGCCCCGGCTGACATTCTGAGCGTTTCCCCTGTATTCTGTTTCCCTGGACTGCCTACACGACTCTGACCATTTGCTGCCTGCCTTCTTGACCCTGCCTGCCTTGTGATATCCTCTCTGTCTGCCGCCTGCCCCGACCTTTGCATTGTCCCTGTTGCTAATTCTGCCTAGCCATCATTACTCCTGTTACTGCCTTTGACCATTGCCTGTCTGACCTCCTCTTGTCCGTATTAAAGCTGCAATTGGATCTAACCTCACTGCCTCTTCGTTACAGAAGACTTCGCCACCTCAGATCCAGCAGCTTCATCATGGCTACCCAGCCCAACTATGGACTGCATAGACCAACTCCTACATCTTCGCCAGAGTGCCCAGAGCCCGCTCCGTCCCAGGAGCTCACAGAGTCCGCTCCAGAGCCCGCTCCGTCCCAGGAGCTCGCAGAGTCCGCTCCAGAGCCTGCTCCGTCCCAGGAGCTCGCAGAGTCCACTCCAGAGCCCGCTCCGTCTCCCAGGAGCTTGCAGAGTCCGCTCCAGAGCCCGCTCCGTCCCAGGAGCTTGCAGAGTCCGCTCCAGAGCCCGCTCCGTCCCAGGAGCTTGCAGAGTCCGCTCCAGAGCCCGCTCCGTCCCAGGAGCTTGCAGAGTCCGCTCCAGAGGCCGCTCCGATCCAGGAGCTCACAGAATCCAGCTCTCCTTCGTCTCCGCTGGTCCCGCCCAGCTCTCCTTCGTCTCCGCTGGTCCCACACAGCTCGCCTTCTCCATGGATTTTGTCTAGTTTAGCGCTTTCCGAGCGTCCCCGAGACCCAGCACCTCTAGAATGCCCCTTGACGTTCACGCCTCCAGAGTGCCCCCTTGAGGTAGTGGAGTTCCCCAAGAACTTTCTGGGGGGGAGCTTCCCGCCAGTGCTCACTGAGACCCCGAACCCGCCATGGCCCATGGAGTCCCCTGATTCATCTTGGCTGCCTGAGGCCCTGGATCTACCATGGCCACCTAAACTCCCTGCCTCGATCCTTAAGACTATATGTGCTCTCTCTGCCTCTTGTGTCTCAGTTTCCTCTAGGTCCCAGTCACTACCAGGGGTCTCGTCTGCTCCACCCTGGTGGGCGCCTGTCTCGTCTGCTCCGCCCTGGTGGGCGCCTGTCTCGTCTGCTCCGCCCTGGTGGGCGCCTGTCTCGTCTGCTCCGCCCTGGTGGGCGCCTGACCTGCCAGAGTCACCTCACGTCTCCGCCGACCTGCCAGAGTCACCTCACGTCTCCGCCGACCTGCCAGAGTCACCTCACGTCTCCGCCGACCTGCCAGAGTCACCTCACGTCTCCGTTGACCTGCCAGAGTCACCTCACGCCACAGCAGTTTACCCAGTGTCACTTCACGTCTCTGCTGTCTCTTCCGCCCCGCCCTGGTGGGCTCCTGTCTCATTGGCTCCGCATGGACCTGGCCCTCCATTCCCTCCCCTGGTTCCACCTCCGCTCCACCGCCCTCCTGGATTATGCTTTGTGTAAAGCGTCTGGAAGCCGCTCTTAGGGGGGGGCTCTGTCATGAATCTGGTTGCCACTCACTACAACTGCGCATCACCCATGGACTACATCTCCCATCATGCACTGCACTCACACATTCCCATCCACCATTACACCAATCACACAGCTGTCACCATTCACTCATTAGCCTTGATTGTCTCACCACACCTGCACATTCACACACACACATTTAAGCAGCACTCTCACATGCACTCACCGCGAAGTCTTGTTCTTGCCCCGGCTGACATTTCTGAGCGTTATTCATCCTGCTATCTCTGTGTTTGACCCCGGACTGCCCGACCTTGGAACTCTGAACCTGTGCCTGTGACCTCGACCCCTACCTGGTATTGTTTACGTCTCTACTCTGCCTCTGATATTCCTGTTCTGCCCGCTGACCATTGCCAGATTGATTCTGTCTAATAAATATTGCTGCAAGTGGATCCACTCGCCTCTGACCAGTCATTACAAAAACAGACCTGTTTTATTATGTGCTACTCCATAAATGTTCAATAAAAGCTTATTTTCCGCCCTATGCAATCATAGATTATGCAAGTAATAAAAAAGCACATTTACTTAAGCGTATCTTTAGGTGTAACCTGCTGTACCATATAATAGGCCTATTGCAAAATAGGGCTGTGCGATATGACGATATATATAGGATGGACGAAATAAAAAGTATATCGTGTCATATGTTCTATCGTTTTATTTCGTGGTGTCGCAAAATACATTGTTTATGGTAATAATCTTTCATCATTTGGGTGACTGCGATCTTTACACGCCACCACGGGGTGTGAAGGAGAGACAGAACCAGCCAGGACAAAACGAAGAGCTCGTTCCCAAACGAGGGACTGCATCTGTAGCATGGACACGCATTGTAAAGCACTGCAGTTTGATACAAACTGATTTTAAGCCGTTGAAACACAAACAACAGACCTAATGTTATATGCGTGCGCCGTCTCTTTCTGTGTGAGACGAGTGCGCTTTTTTTCCCGCTTGATTGACTTTGAATGATTACATAAACACATGTCTATGCGTCAGAATCCACGTCTTTGCAAGTATCCCCATAAACACAGCGATTTAGGTCTTAAGAGAGAGAAAACGCATATGTAACAGTAGACATATTGGATCTGGACTTCGGTCTTAAAGGGGAAGCGTTCCAATATTTGTTGTGTCTGCCATTCATGCTAATCACAGCACACTGCTAGAAAATCTCTCACTGCTCTTGACTAAATCACTTTTGTAACTTTAATAAGAAGAAATAAAAAATAACAATAATAATGATATATTTATATACATGTATAGAATATATACATAATAGACATGTTAATTATATATATCATAGATATACACACTGAATACTAATTAATTTACACAATGTATGTAGCATTTCTTATTGTAGTTTTTTTGTTCTATTGCTTATACTTATTTTATCAATGACAATTTATCTTCAGTGAGCTTGAGTTTTTTGTTGTTTTTTTATGTCTCTTTTTAGGCTTGGGTTAGTTTTATATTGACATTGGTGACAAGGATTATTAAAATTCGATGGTATCAAAAATGGTAATATCATAAAAACTTGTTTAAAAGAAAAAAAAAAAACACTATACCGTGATAAATATGTAACCCCCCCGGGTCCACATACTGCCACAACTCGTCGGAGCGGGTCTCGAACCCGGGACTCAGGCGCGGGAGGCGGGCACTCTAACAAGGAACGCCAAAGGCTACAGCCTCTAGCGTCAGTCGCTAGAGCGCCTCTTTTTGAGGTCAGGAGAGTGAGGTATTACACACAGCCCTTACTGGCATAGCTACATCCGTTACATATATCGTTATCGTGATATAAAATTTGTCATATCATGATATAACATTTTGGTCATATCGCCCACCCCTATTGCAAAATCCTTATTCTATCATGGCACTGTTTTATGCACAACTAAAAAAACTGCATAATATTAATAGCCTAATAATATAACGTTTTAACAGTATTGTATTTTAAGAATATTTTAATCTTATTATCTACTCACCCGTAACAGTCAAGCTGAATCTTTGTAGCTGCTCTCTATTGTTGATGTCAATGGTATAAAGTCCACTATGCTCGACTTTTAAATTAGTTATAGTGATTTGTCCAGTTTTCTCATCAAGAGTTGTGATGCCTTGGAATCTCGGATTCGGGATGGAAAAACCATCATCAACATCCCATTCAATCGCTTTTACAAACATTCCACCGTTTATCTGTTTCCATATAATGCTGGTGAGAGGAGGAACAACTTTGTCTGGACGAAAAGAAACTTCGTCACCCAGTGATTTCTTCACATCTTCGCCTTATTGATAAAATATGGGAGAGTATATTAGTCAGCAACATTCAATAAGCAAATGTCTGCCGTACACAGCAGTCATATAAATTAGGCTACAATACTAGAATATCATTCATAACTAAACTGCTGCGCCATCTTCGAGTAAACGTTAAAAACATTATGTAACCAACCTGAAACAGCTTCAGTCGAGATGAACACAAAGCAGATTGCGACCAACGCCAAGCATCGTAAATACATTTCTGTTAGGCTGTACAAAGGACACGATAATGCGCTTTTATGCAGTATTTTGCTCAGAAAGTATTTTACACACCCAAGACGCAGACAGAAACCGCAAACATGAGTCGTTGTGTTGCGGATATTTTCCACTAGGAGGCGCTCTGTTCGGTTTTAATGGAATTAAGTGGACAGTAACACACTGAATTAAACTTCACATTTTAATATAGAAAGACTTTAAAAAACTGTATTTTATTTTAAAATATATGCCAATAAATATTTTAGATTTGTATGTAGGCTACAACTTCAAAAATATGTTTTACAGTGAATGAAATAAACACAAAATAGGCCTACTGTATTTTGTAATTTGCCACTATGCAAAATTATACATGAATTTGCACCAAAATATACAGTGAAGTTTGACACACGACCACTAACGTTTCCTCCTGCAACCCATTTTTAGAAAGCGTTCTTTAATCAATAAAAACTCACTCAGTTCATCACGACTTCACAAAGCTGAAGCTCCGTTACAACCAAGAAGCTCTCTACACTGCGCCATACATCTCGTTTATATCGTGTATACACTGTTTGTTACGACGAAATGATCACAATAAGGGGTGTTTGAGAAATCAACAGATATGTCTGTGATTGGCTAAACTGTGCTCAACGCTACAAAAACACGAACTATGATCTTTCGACGCTCTCCAGAGCGCAAACACAAACACACACGGGAGAGTTGCAGATCTGATTCGCCAATATCATTTTATTACAGTTTCACTGCGTGACAAACAGACGATGGAGTGTGAGAACGGTGTCAGTTGTGAGTCTCACTGAATGCATGAGTTTGCAGGCTTTATTTGATTGGTCTAATCACTGACATCTTTATTTGAACCTCCAGCTCCCTGATCAAAAACTTTCTCTTATCTTTTCTGTTTCTGTGATCGGAATTGATTTCTGTCTCGTCGAGCTGATTGTCAAAAGTTTCTGGAACATTTGCTGTTTTCAGAGGAGCAATGAGCTGCACATATAGTCTCTTATTTGTGTTCCTCTGTGGCTTTACTGCGCTCTCTGGTATGATTTCATTTTGTGTAGATATTGTAATAAACTTAACTACTTTCCCCTTAATTTTAGAGGTTTAACTGATGGCCTAAATATTTTGTTGTTGCGATAAAAAGCTACAATGTGATTAAAATATAAGAATAATAAACCACATTAACTTTTGTATCTCATTCATATAGTGTTATTTATATGAATAAATGTAAAGCATATTTTTTAAGGGGCATGTCAGGCAAAAACTGCCTTACATTCATTTTTGGACACTTTTAAATGCAAATATTTTTTTGTGAATATTCAGTATCGTATGTTTGATAAAGTGGTGAACAAAGATTTAAAGGCAGTGTTGAATTTAAATATTGTACTACTGTATATAACAGTTTTTTTAATAGATGTCAGGTCAAGAAAAATATGTTGTACTGTAATTTTACCTTGAGGAAGAAGGGAGAAGAGCAAAATCCATCGAGCTTGCAACTCAATGCGCCTGGACGAGGTGGAACCTCCCCAAGAGAACAATCACATGGAGTGAACTGTGGCGGCTGGAGCCCTTCCGTATATCCTTTCTACTCCGAGCAGTGTATGACACCTTACCAACCCCAGTCAATTTGCACAGGTGGGGGAGGAGGGAGGACCCACTGTGCAGGTTGTATGGTGGGAAAGGAACAATGGCGCATATTCTGTCAGGGTGTAAGATCGCATTGACACAGGGGAGATACAGGTGGCGCCATGACAAGGTGTTGGCAGTGCTCGCAGACATCCTGGAGCAGGAAAGAAACAACCAGCCAAAGCAAAACCACTGCTGAGCACCATCGCCTTTGTGAAAGAGCGCCAAAGACCTGTCGTCCCCAGCCAAGTCAGGCAGAATCTCAGGGATGGGAAATGGAGGTTGACCTCGGGAGGAAACTCCACTTCCCCGAGGCGGTACTGTCCACAACTCTAAGGCCCGACATCATTATGTGGTCTCCGGGGGGAAAGAAGATCATCCTGGTGGAGTTGACGGTACCGTGGGAGGAGGGCTGTGAGGAAGCTGCAGAGAGGAAAAAAGGTAAATACCAGCAACTTGTCCAAGACTGCCGGGACAAGGGGTGGACAACACGGCTGATGACGGTGGAAGTCGGATGTTGAGGATTTCCAGCTCAATCTGTGTGAATCTATTGATGAAGGTAGGACTGAGAGGCCACTTGAGGAAAGCAGCCGTTCGCAGGCTGGGAGCAGCGTCAGAGAGAGCCTCCTGGCTCTGGCACAAGCTGGAAGCCTGGAGGAGAGGGGCAGTGACCTGGCCAGTCACCGCTGACCCGCCAACTGGAGGGTGTTGTGTTTAAGTGTCGAAACAACCAGAGAAGGTTGGGGACCACCTGACGACCTCTCTTCCAGGTCAAGGCTTCATCCATTAGAAATGGGTGTATGTTAGCATCGTAGATGTATTATACAACTACATTATTTGTTTAATTTATATTGGCCGTAATGATGTTTAAGTTTGATTTTTTTATCTTTTACATTCCTCATTATAGTATTACTTTTTACTTTGTAACAGGCCAGCTGGTCCCCATCTGTGACAACTTACCCCAAACAGTGTGATGACAGGCCCTGTGTGTGTTACTTTAAATGATCTGTATCATTTTTATTGTCAATAATGGCTAACTGTAAAAAGCACCGTCCTTCGTATGAGACGTTAAACCGAGATCCTGACTCTCTCTGGTCATTAAAAATCCCAGGATGTCTTTCAAAAAAAGAGTAGGGGTGTAACCCCGGCATCCTGGCCAAATTCCCCCCACTGTCCTCTGACCATCATGGTCTCCTAATCATCCCCATACACTGATTGGCTTCATCACTTCTGTAAGCTGGTGTGTGTTGGGCGTTCTGATGCACTATGTCATAAACATATGTCTACAAAGTTTATGACAAAGATGAAGATGTCAAATTATTATAGTATTAAATTAATTTCAAAGTCAGAGTATTTCTTATTCCTTCTTAAAGATGCTGTTTGATTTAGTTTACCCATAAATGTTAATTAATGCATTAACTGCATTAACACGTACTAACATGTAGTTAAGGCTACCGTTATTCATGCGTGAATCCACATGACTCCAGTCGTAATTAAGGATAGTTCATAATTAGTAAACTCCTTTAATAATCATTAGTATGTGATGAATTAAGTATTAATTTAGGCATTAGTACATGATTATTCATGTACCCTTATATTGTAAAGTGTTACCTTTACAAGAGAACATAACGTGTGACTTCCTTCGTTATGTTCTTAATCCCTTTTTAGCAACAAGTGTTGGGTTAGTGTTGCACTGCAGTTCCTCTTTTTAAGAAAGAAACACCCAAATACAGTAAACACCATTCAGGGATAAAGTTCTACAGCTTTTATACATTCATATGCCATTGTAACTCAATGAGAAGAGAGAAGAGTCACTGTACAATATTACAGAGAGAAGGATGTTTACAGCATCTCTTCAGGTTGGTTAGTCATAGTGAACTCCTCAAGGCCAATGAGGTCATTTATTGGACACTTTTCAATTCTGCCGCGTTGAAAGACCTGAGAAAGATTCATTCTAATTTGATGTTAAATGATAATAACAAAAGTCACCAGTTTCAATTCAAAAATAAATAAATGGCAACATGAAGGCAGAAACATTTCACACTTATTGTATTTAAAATATAATCATTAACAGATAAAATAGAAGCAAGTAAGTATACAGAATAGTACTATAAGGTTTTCAAAAAGCAAAGTATGGCTGCAAATCATTTATTTCAAAGCAAGCAAATATGAACCCCAATAATTATAAATATACAATAAAAAAACAATGACAAGAATGATGTCTATCTATGGGTGTAACCCACTTGGCTTAAAGAAGCCGAGGCCTTGAAAAGGGAAAGTGTTATTGCACAAAAGTCATGTTTTTAAATGATCTTAGAGGAATCCAGTTCAGTGCAGTTTTAAAAGGATGTATAACATTTTTTATATATGAATTATTTACATTAGGATATGACTCAATGTGATAAAAACCTTGGAATTTACTAAGTATTTGCTAAATTCTACAACCTAACTACAAGTTATTAACTGACCTAGAATGACATATCCTAATTCTGAATTAAGCTACACTGTAATTTCAGTGATTTATGCAGTTTCGAGGGAAATTAATTTGTTTGATATCTGATAAAGTAGCAGAACACTGGTGGAAAACAATGACACCCTGCCACTGTCACGGTGCACACACGAGGGAGGAACAGGAACACGCAGACGAGGATATAAACTCAAATGATAATATTTAATAACACATCAAGGCAGGACATGACATGACAGGACACGACAGGACAGGACAGGACAGGACAGGACAGGACAGGACAGGACAGGACAGGACAGGACAGGACAGGACAGGACAGGACAGGACAGGACAGGGCAGTACTCACAAACAGGATACACCGGGAATAACAAGTAGACCAGACACCATCAAACTGAACAGGCATGAACTAATATACACAGGTAAATCATAGATAATTAGACAAACACGGCTGGACATGAATTAATTAATAATGACATTAAACAAGGACAGGAAACAAACCAAATAAGGAAACATGAGGTGGGGACACATGACACACGACAGAGGACTGACAGCCACTTACTTAAAAAATAATAATAACAATAAAAAACTACAGATATATTTACAGAAAGAAATGTTCACAGGTTATTACATGGCTCTCTGGAATACTTGATTCTGATTGGCCATTATTTCTGAATAACGGAAGTTACACTGAGAAACCTACATTACTGTGGTTGTGCTGCGGTTTCACCCGCTATACAATTAAGTTTAACTAATTTAAACTCAAATAAAACATTTAAGTCCATATATTTATTTATGCAGCCATGTAATAAGTGAGCTTCGCCTAAGGGTGCATATCGTCCGGTCTGGTTTGCTATAATGACTGATTTAGGATCATATCTATTAACATCCACACATCTTTGTCTTGGTTTAGACAAACAGCCCAAACCATAATCAATTTAGATCGATAGAAAATACAATCAATTTAGATCGATATAAAATACAATCAATTTAGATCGATACTAGATTCATGTACTTTACGTTATGGATTTATTTTGGTTTATTTATGTGCACTCCCCATACTTTTGGAAATCACTGATATCACTAACTATGTCAAAGTCTTGGCCTATATGTTAATGCATGTATACTGACAAATGATATTGATTGAACATACAGATATAATTGAACACAAGTGGATCAGATTTGTAAAACAGAATCAGACAGTGTCAAACTACACCCTTCAGTTTGACCGATATTGACACGGTCTGATTCTGTTTTAAAAATCATATCTTTCTAATATTGAGAAGTACACAACTGGTGCTTTCTAAGAAACTCATTCCAGTTCATTGCAGACGATTGTTTCAGTTCCTTCCTCTGTTTCTGTGGAATATATTTTTTTTTTAAAGATGATAAAATGCACAATGATTCTTCAGCCACCATAAAGCATGTGGTTATTTTCTAGAAAAAAAATTAAACATAATGACCTGAGAGGAAAACTTTTATAAACAGATTTTGATTAAATAATATTGATATATGAAAATTACATCAAAGGCAATGAGCTTAGATTTTGAAAAGAGAAATATCAGTCCAGATGCTCACTTTTACCTACTGTGGTTTCTCATCTTATGGAGAGGTAGTCTCATTCAAAGGCTCAGAAGTCCCTAGAAGATAATTGCACAATTAGAAAATGAGTCAAGTAAAGAAAAATCTCACAGCCACTATATATGTCACTGTCATGAATCTGGTTGCCACTCACTACATCTCTTGCACCACACTACAGCTGCACATCACCTATGGACTGCATCTCCCATCATTCACTGCACTCACACATTCCCATCCACCATTACACCAATCACACAGCTGTCACCAATCACTCATTAACACTGATTGTCTCACCACACCTGCACCTCATTCACACACACACATATAAGCAGCACACTTCCCTGCAAACACGGCAAAGTCTTCTGTAAAGACTGGTCAAAGGCATGTGGAGCCAAGTGCAGTTCTATATTTATTTAGACAGAGGCAGAATCAAACAGGCAATGGTCAGCGGGCAATAACAGGAATATCAGAGGCAGAGCAGAGACGTAAACAATACCAGGCAGGGGTCGAGGTCACAAGCACAGGTTCAGAGTTCCAAGGTCGGGCAGTCCGGGGTCAAACACAGAAGTAGCAATCAGAGGGAATGGTAAACGCTCAGAAATGTCAGCCGTTGGCAAGAACCAACACCGCTGGTCCCGCCCAGCTCTCCTTCGTCTCCGCTGGTCCCGCCCAGCTCTCCTTCGTCTCCGCTGGTCCCGCCCAGCTCTCCTTCGTCTCCGCTGGTCCCGCCCAGCTCTCCTTCGTCTCCGCTGGTCCCGCCCAGCTCTCCTTCGTCTCCGCTGGTCCCGCCCAGTTCTCCTTCGTCTCCGCTGGTCCCGCCCAGCTCTCCTTCTCCGTGGATTCTGTCTAGTTTAGCGCTTTCTGAGCGTTTACCATTCCCTCTGATTGCTACTTCTGTGTTTGACCCCGGACTGCCTTACCTTGGAACTCTGAACCTGTGCTTGTGACCTCGACCCCTGCCTGGTATTGTTTACGTCTCTGCTCTGCCTCTGATATTCCTGTTATTGCCTGCTGACCATTGCCTGTTTGATTCTGCCTCTGTCTAATAAATATATAACTGCACTTGGATCCACACGCCTTTGACAAGTCTTTACAGTCACTATAAGACTGAAATATTTTAAACATCCCAATGCATAAATAAAAATAAAGACAGTATCTAATTTAATGTTTTTATATTGTTCACTTTAGAAAAAAATCTACTTATTATACTTCAGTATAACAATTAAGTCATTATCCAACATAGGTGACATTTAATAATATAAGAAAGTAATGCCTTCTAAAGCTCTTCATGTATGGGATATTCTATAAACAAGAATTTCATCTTCTTACCAGAATTTAATTGTGAATCTTTGGGATCTCCCTCTGTATTTCCATGATGATGAACCAACAAATAAAAACAAATATTGGATTCAGCATTGAATATTATGTTATGCTCAAATACTAACATGTAAAAGCTACCGTCATCCGCATGAGGCATTAAACTAACACCCTGACGCTGGCATCTTAAACCATTAATACTCGCATATTTACCCTCGTTATCATCCCACTAATTGAATTAGATATATGTCTCTTTGTGTCCTCTCTGGTGCACGCTGATGGTAGTATAGGAGATTCCCCTACTTGCAGTTTAAAGGGGTCATATGCGGTTGCTAAAAATAAAATTATTTTGTGTATTTGGTGTAATGCAATGTGTTTATGTGGTTCGAGATTAAAAAAACACATTATTTTCAACATACTGTACATTACTGTTGCTCTTTTATGCCTCGCCTTTCTGAAACGCACCGATTTTTACAAAGCTCATCGTTCTGAGAAGCGAGGTGTGCTCTGATTGGCCAGCTATCCAGTGCGTTGTAATTGGCCGAATACCTCAAGCCTGAGATGGAAATGTTTCCATAGATATGCGTTGAGTGTGAAACACAGTAGACTTTAATTATATGCATTTATGGTGTTATTAATAAATTTTCGTGTCAATCCATGTTCATATTTACTACAAATAATGCACGGTTACTTTAATTTAGCGCGTGCAGTGGAAACAATCTCTGCACTGCTGCAGACGCACCGCTCCTGGAATGCCATGTGCAGTGTGAACGCTGTAATCCGTTATGATGAGCGCGGGAAAAATACGCACAGCATACATTATGACTCTTCAGAAGACATGGATTAAACTGCTAGATGTATATGTATTTGTCTTGCATCCTCTTTATGAATGTTTGGAAATGTCAGAGTTTTGGGTAAATAGACTTTCAATGGAAGAAGAGAAATCACTCATGTTTAATTAAAAATATATTCTGTGTTCCCAAGATGAGTTATTGATAACAGAATTGTTAATAGACACATTACTGTCCACTGGAGTAAATGCTATTGAAGTGGTTATTATTGCTTTCATTCTTGGTCTGATCCGGCCTATAGTCTTAAATGGTAGTCAGAGTTGAACTGGTTTAACTGAAATGGCAATGTTGTGTTCTGTCATTTAAGAATATGATGGAAATGTAATAAGTTCTGTGTTAAGGGTAAATAATAAATACAAATGACATACCTATCTTCTTTAGCAAACAATCCAGAGGGCCAAAAAATTCTGAAGAGAAAAACGTAATTAAAATGATTGATGACAATTATTTTATGTGAAGTTACAGTTATGGCATAATTTCTGCAAGAAAATCAAACTCAAACAAAGCCAAACTTACTTGGAATACAAGAACAGATTTTATTAACACCTCTGATGGAAAAAAATATATACAATTACAAACTGTTAATTTATCAGGTTATAAATGTTATTCACTGAACACTTTGTAATAATATTTTTTTGCTAGCATTGTACATTATTATCAGCACACAGTGCTAAAGTATATAAAGAATGCAATTAGCAAAGCAGGCTAAATTTAAAAATGAACACGTGCTTGATAAACGTAAAAATTTAAATAATCTCTTATCATAATTATAATAGAAATACACTATGGTTTACAACAAGGGTCCTCAACTCTGGATCTGGAGATCCACTTTCCTGCAGAGTTTAGCTCCAACCCTAATCAAACCCAGCTGAACAAGCTAATCAAGGACTTTAGGATCACTACAAACAAAGCTTTGAAACTTTAGCCAAAAAGCGAAACGGCTAGTGCTAATGCTTCCGCTTTGGTGGTAAACAGGAAAGGAGACCAGAGTCTGTTTTTTTAATGGATGTCAATGCAGGAGAGGCTTCACTACGCTGAATAAACAGCTTTTGTGAAGAAAAAGGCTAAATATTTTGTACATTTTTAGTATAAAAGCTAAATTTTACACTAAACAATAGTTTTGGATTGAACTATTTTTAGTGTTTACATCTAAACAAAAATCCGTTTTATAAAAGTCGCAGAGTATTTGCTCTCGGCACTTCTCATTCATTCCTATGGTCTCTGTAAATGACGATTGAGTGTCGCATAACTTAAATGCAATGACGTCAAGGCTGCAATGTGATTGGTTATGAAGGGACACGTGATCCACGTTGACTGTAATGCTTTCTCTCAATAGTCAGACCCTCTCATCTCCCAATAGTAAAATAATTTATTCTACAAAGTTGCAGGTTGGTGTGTTTAATCCAGGTTGGAGCTAATCTCTGCAGGAAAGTGGATTTCGAGGTCCAGAGTTGAGGACCCCTGGTCTACACAGAGGTTCACATATTTAGTGCTCCTTACATATAAAACAAAACAAAAAGATAAAAGCACAATAGGTAACCTACCATGAACAGACTTCACTAATAGGTAGATCAAGATGATAGCGATGAGGAGGAGGACAATTACAATCCCAGCAATCAGTCCTGCATTTGATTCTTTAGAAAGAGAACATTGGTTTCAGAAAACACATGCAATGCTAGAAAGCATTATACATATAACTTAGACTACTGGTTTGTGGTTCATAGTATCAGCCACCAAAAGAACCTCAAATGTCTGATATATCACAATTATGTGCCCTTTGATTTTTATGATTGCAGCATGAAATCAAAGTTTAAACTATTTTCTTTTTGTAGCAGAGTACTGTGCAAAAGTCCTAGGCCACTAGTGTTTTAACCAACAAAAACTGCTTTAAAGTCAGTTATTTCTATCTTTTGCTGTAGTGTGTCAGTAGGAAATATTAGTTTACATTTACAAACATTCATTTAGCCATTAATTGTAATAATCCAGTGAGATTTTTGTTTGCACAACAGCCAGTGCTCCACACAGAGATCTGATCTGATCATCAATCTGTCTGGAATGACATGAAGACACAGAACAAACTGAGACAGACTATGTGCATATATATATATATATATATATATATATATATATGGGGTGTAGCTAGATAGCTTCATTATTACCTCAAGCTCTTTGGTGGCTAATGTCAAAATCGTAAGTTGCACTCACTCAGTCACATGCACCTTTAATCATGGTTTTCCGGTAGGTTTAACTCTGATATCGCCTTTTTTTTTTGCAAAAATATAATTCAATAAAAAAACATCTCCAGTACACTTTAATTAAAACATCAGTATACTTGTGTACACTGTAGAAAAACATGGCTTAAATGCCTACTTCAAATTTATTTTGAGAGAAGTATTATTTTTCATATTTTCTCTCAAAATAGGCCAATACTGAGCAGTGAGCACTAAACCAATTTAATGTCTGTTTCATTCATACAGGACCCCAGAGGCTCCGTCATGCAGAAACCGCAAATATGTGTCACAGAAGTAATCGAAATGATGACGCTTCAGGAAATGTCTAATATGGACAAAGGCATCCTTCTATCACTGTAACTAAATAAGAACAAACAATAGACATGTCAAACATAAAGACAATAAACACTCGACTGCAACAATGTATAGTTCATCTGGGTTCTTCAAGCCATCTCGGGTATTTTCATTATGCATAATTATAATCCATTGGTTATTTGGTAATCACCCTTTTTTGTACAGTATAGAATATATTTTTTGCCACATTCTGTGATAAGAAGCCACATCAGATCACAAAAGGAAGTTATTTCAAAACACTCGACTTAAATTGTATTGTTAAAACATGTTAAAATGTTCTTTTTGTTGGACGTTTAAAGATGCTTCTCATTACAAGTGAAGATGTTTCTTTTCAAATGCACTGTTTCAGCGGGGATGCGTTTGCTCATATGTTGACACATACACAGAGCCAGTGGTGTAATGTAACGAAGTAATAATTCTTGGTTACAGTACTTAAGTATTTTTGGGAGAATCTGTACTTTACTTCAGTTTTCGTATTTCAGCCAAATGTAACTTTTACTCCACTATGTTTCCTAATTAAAATGTATACTTTTACTCGGATACATTTCCCCGAAGCATAATTGTTAATTGCTACAAAATAGTCAGAAGAACACAGACTGCAGGAAAGCAGGTTTGACGAATCTGTGGTCTGGCGCTTGCAAGTTAAACTCCAAAACACCTTTGCTCACGTGCAAACAAGTTCTCACACAACCGTGGATAATTTCATTTTCCAGTTAAAGTCGAGTCTGGGGTGTGCGATATACAGTATATATTCTGCGATAATATGGTAAGTGTTGTTGTGTTGATGTGCGATCTGACATCATCAAGTAGGCTATATCACCAAATCACAGAGAGTGCATGCATGATTTATTAGTCTATTAAAAATTCAAGGCATTCTAAACTGTAGACAGCAAAAATGCTTCAGTATGCTTTTAATATTTATATAATTTAATATAGTTAACTTAATCTATATCACACAAAGTGTGCCATTTTCCTCCAGATAGGCTATCAGCATGATAACAAATGTAATAATTATTCTATACAAGTTTATTAAAGTTAACATTAAGTGACTTACATTTTAGACAATTTTACCTGCTTTTGTTTTTTTGCCAGTCACTCATTAACAGTCACTCGCTGCCACCTACTGGCGGTTTTAATTTCACATTTCAACTCTTTTTTTCATGTTTTAAATTATTTCAAATATCAATATTCAAGGTTTTATGTTAAAAACAAAACACTAGGCCTATTTATGCATCTGTAACTGCAGGTTAAATGCATCCGTGTCCCCTCTGAGCTACACTCAACTGTGCAAATACATCTAAATTAGGGCTGTGATAAAAATCGCATTACCGCTTCACCGTGGTAATGAGATTCCGCCCGCATTGTTGAGGTCATCACCGCACTTTTTTTGCAAGGTATTTGCAGAGGAAGCAAGAAGTCTGCATTCCGCGGGACCCGACCAGATTTCGTGCAACACGGCATTAAATTCCCGAATAAAACATATTAGCGGTTGGTAACTCTGGTGTAATTTAAACGGGAGTGGGCGGTCTAACAATATGCCGTTCCCAACATCCTTTCAGGACAGCATATCTGCACTATTTTACTCCTTCTTATTGCTCACGCGCTGCACGCACGGACCAGTGATTAACCGCCAAACCGCGATATTTGTTGCTGCTTCACCACGGTAAGAAAAAATCCCATACCCTCACAGCCCTACGTAGGGCCGTTAATCATAGTCTACTGGTTATACATTCAGTCATTTTGAATTACCTTGAATTTTGAGAATTTTTAAAAGCATTTTCCTTGTATTATTTCTGAACATATAATATGTATAAACAAGTCTGTACAAGATGTAGCTGTAGTTCATGCATCTTTTCTGCAAAGATATCTAACAAGTGATTTGTTTAACATTTACATCATGTTGACAATTTAATGTGTGGTGCACTTGGAATATAAATGTTATTTAACTAGAGGGTTAATAAAGAAAGTTACTTGAATCAGTTACATTTTCAAGTTGACTATTTAAAAAATCTAGATTAAAATTTTTGACACATCGCCCAGCCCTAGTTTACCCCATTTAATGTTTTATGTATGTTTGATACATTGAAGGGTAAAACCAATCAAAAGTGAAAAACATTGCTCAATATTTCCCACACTGGTATCCTCTTTGGGTGAAGAAGAGATGTCTAACACAATGCCATTCATATATGTTTAGAGTGACTGTTGTCAGATATTTGTTCAATGTAAATACAATTTCTAAATAAATATTAAAAAGTGATTTGACCTGATTTTCTTCTTTGGAATTTAATACTGAAGTAATTTGCTGTCTTACCTGTCCCAAATATTTCTCCCTCGGAGACCGGATCACTGGTCTCTTCACTCACTGCGTTCTTGAGTGTGCATGTGTAGAAGTGTTCTGGATTTCTTGTCTTTTCGACTTTGATGAACTCTCCTGGATTATGGTTCTTCATGCCCTTCAGTGTGTCTCCAGCAGAATTCTTCCAGATGATCGTTTCACTGTATCCACATCTTAAATACGCAACATCAGGTTTACTGCTCTTCTCTATAGTTATATTAGGTTTGGGAACCGGCTCTGTGAAAGAAACAATGAAAAACATATGATCTTCCACTCCACTGAGAAAGCAACATGAAATCAAACAACTACAATAGCCATGCAAAAAGAGATCAGACACTACCATGGTACAATATATATATATACAGTATGTTTATATATATATATATATATATATATATATACTGTATGTTTATATATATATATATATATATATATATATATACTGTATGTTTATATAGCTATATGGTAACGAAAGTGTTCAACATTCAACCCGTTCTTTTCATCAGTATTATTTGTGTCACCTTCTCTGGTTTAAGAAGCGGTCTTTTACTTTAGTTTGAAAACCAAATCCTCCGTTGTGCTCAGTCCGCTGCGTGCACCTTGGCGCTCGTGCTGATGCAGTGAGTATAGGCTCTACCCACGGAGCTCGTGCTGAAAGCGCCTCTCTTCACGTGATCAGTGAAATCTGACTCCTGCTACAATGTGCCGTTGCTCTGAAATTTCTACAAATCGCAATATTTGTTGCTGCTTCACCACGGTAAGAAAAAATCCCATACCCTCACAGCCCTACGTAGGGCCGTTAATCATAGTCTACTTTATACCTTCAGTCATTTTGAATTACCTTAAATTTGTATAATTTTTAAAAGCATTTTCCTCGTATTATTTCTGAACATATAATATGTATAAGACAAGTTTGTACAAGATGTAGCTGTAGTTCATGCATCTTTTCTGCAAAGATATCTAACAAGTGATTTGTTTAACATTTACATCATGATGACAACTTCATGTGTGCTGCACTTGGAATATACATTTTATTTAACTAAAGGGTTAATAAAGAAAGTTACTTGAATTAGTTACATTTTCAAGTTGACTATTTAAAAAATCTAGATTTAAATTTTTGCCCTAGTTTACCCCATTTAATGTTTTATGTATGTTTGATACATTAAAGGGTAAAACCAATCAAAAGTGAAAAATATTGCTCAATATTTCCCACACTGGTATCCTCATGTCTAACACAATGCCATTCATATATGTTTAGAGTGAATGTTGTCAGATATTTGTTCAATGTAAATACAATTTCTAAATAGAAGAGCAACTCAACCCTGCACCTAAATATTAAAAAGTGATTTGACCTGATTTTCTTCATTGGAATTTAATAATGAAGTAATTTGCTGTCTTACCAATAAACAGATCTCTCTCATAGACCGGATCACTGGTCTCTTCACTCACAGCGTTCTTGAGTGTGCATGTGTAGAAGTTTTCTGGATTTCTTGTCTTTTCGACTTTGATGAACTCTCCTGGATTATGGTTCTTCGTGCCCTTCAGTGTGTCTCCAGCAGAATTCTTCCAGATGATCGTTTCATTGTATTCACATCTTAAATACGAAAAAGTGTTATTCCTCTTCTCTGTAGTTATCACAGGTTTGGTGACCCGCTCTGTGAAAGAAACAATGAAAAACATGATCTTCCACTCCACTGAGAAAGCAACATGAAATCAAACAACTACAATAGCCATGCAAAGAGAGATCAGACACTACCATGGTACAATAACAATATATATATATTTATTAGGGGTGTGAATCGGCACAGGTTTCACGATTCAAATAGATTAGGATTATCATGTCAACGATTCAATTCGATATCACGATGCATTACATTTACATTTATGCATTTAGCAGACGCTTTTATCCAAAGCGACTTACATTGCATTCAAGTTACATTGCATTAAGAATTAAAAGTAAATTAAATATAATTTCAAAACATACAAGCAAATATAAAGTAATAAAGGGGGTTAAAGATGTTTTGTCCTGTTCTGAAAACATAACTGACTGTTTACATCAATTTCGTATCATAAAAGTAATTCAAGTGCATTTAACCGCAGCCACGATTGAGCTTCAGGACAAACAAAAACAAAGTGCACGTGAAAGTCCGTCAGCACGTGAGTTTCGTGCATCTAATAAAAAAGTATCTTGCAGAGGTGAGGTATCCAAGTCGCAACATCTAGCTACAGGGGTGCCACAGGGCTCAGTTCTTGGACCACTTCTCTTTTCTGTCTACATGGCTTCTCTAGGTTCTGTCATTCAGAAACATGGCTTTTCATATCACTGCTATGCTGATGACACTCAACTCTACCTCTCATTACACCCTGATGATCTGACGATAGCTGCTCGCATCTCAGCATGTCTAGCAGTTATTTCTAGCTGGATGAAGGATCATCATCATCACCTTCAACTCAACCTAGCTAAGACGGATCTGCTTTGGGTTTCAGCAAACCCATCGTTTCATCACAATTTCACCTTCCAATTAGGCTCATCAACCATAACTCCTTCAAAAACAGCCAGAAACCTTGGAGTTGTGATTGATGATAAGCTGAATTTCTCAGACCTTTCTCTCGGAACATGCAACACAACTCCTTGTTCAGGCTCTTGTTCTGTCCAGACTTGACTATTGCAATGCTCTCTTATCAGGTCTTCCAGCCAGTTCCATCAAACCTCTACAATTAATCCAAACGCTGCTGCAAGATTAATCTTTAATGAGCCGAAAAGAACGCACGTCACACCTCTGATCATCAATTTGCACTGGCTACCAATAGCTGCTCAATGCATTAAATTCAAGGCATTAATGTTTGCCTACAGAACCACCTCTGGCTCTGCACCCTTTACCTAAATTCATTACTTCAGACTTATATGCCCTCTAGAAGCTTGCGTTCTGCAAGTGAACGACGCATTACTGTACCATCCCAAAGAGACACAAAATCACTTTCACAGTAGGGGTGTGCGATATTGGAAAAAAAATGATATCTCGATATTTTGGGGGATTTTTTCGATAACGATAATTAGCCGATATTTTGCAGAGTGTGTTATTGTGATATCTGACTACCGTGCACAGCTGCAGTTTTTGATATTCTTCATATTTTGTGTGGTCAGTTCACATCAGTGATTAATTAATCTTTTAGTTTAAGTTTAAATTTATTTGTACCTTTAATAAAGCATTTTTTTCTAAAAGTGTACATCTTTTGAGTCAAATTGTAACTTTTAATCAGTCAATTAAGTTAACACACATTTAGGCAGTTACCAAACAAATGAAACCAGTATCATCAACATTAATCTCTGCAGAAGTTGCATCTTTAGATGTATTTACACACTATTTAATGCAGCTCAGAGGGACATTGAGTGCTTTAAACAGTTACAAATGCATACTTTTTGACATTTTAAACATAAAACATTGAATACTGATATTTACAATTATTTTAAAAACGAAAATAGACTTTAAATGTGAAATTATAATCTCCAGTAGGTGGCAGAAAGTCACTGGTAATAAGTGAGTCACTGCGACTGAACCGAATCATTTAAACGATTAATTAATTTAACAAGTGAGTCAATGCGACTGAACCGAATAATTTAAACGATTAATTAATTTAACAAGTGAGTCAATGCGACTGAACCGAATCATTTAAACGATTGAATCATTCAGGAACAAATCACTCTCATGTTGCTCAGAGATGCAAAACAGTGCTGTGGTTGTTTGGACATATTTTTTTGGGAGAAATGGAGCAAAAACAGGCAATATGGTGTCTAAAACTTAAGTATCTTAATATTAAATTATTTATTGAATTGTTGTATAAAATCAATATCACATTTGTAATCATGCCTATATTGAAGAAAAAAACATCACTCTTCGTTTGATTTTAACTATGTGTTATGTGTAACGGTTTTCAATACGGGGTGGGGGGTTTACTTTGCAAAATATTTCTAGCCATTTTTGGAAATATTTCTGTTTTAAGGCGAGCTAATGGATATCACACAAGTACACGTTTGCACATGCAAACTTATGGCAAGATTTATGCTGGTGAACGTCTTAATCTGTCATTTCACTATATGCAGAAAGTGAAAGTAAAAACGGAATGATGAAGTAATGACGGAGCTTTCAGCAACTGACGCCGCATATTCTCTCATAGACAAAGAGAGACGAATCAACACGCTGATAACAGCATAGCCTATAGTTGTTTTCATTCATTTTACTATTTCTCTTGTGGCCCATAAATAGTGAAAAGAAAATGAGAAGAAATGTCTTTCGTGTTAAACAGATTGTTTTTGATTCAGCAAAATTCAAAAAGTCGGTGCTTGAAATAAAAGCTTTTTTATTTCATTGATTTTTATTGATGACTGCGGTGTTAATATTTTAATTATAGGACTATGATTCATTGTAGGTAGCCTATAGCCTAATAGACCTGTTTTTAAAAAAAAAACATTTTAATTAAGGAGTACAAAACCTAATCTTATTCTGGCAGTGTGTCAGTTATGCGGTAATTATTCCGGGGCAAATTAATTTTACTTTTAATTTAATAAAAGTAACTTCATAATAATAATAATAGGCCTAATAAAAATAAGAATATAACAGGCCTACATTCATTTGAAATGCCAAATCATGGCTCTAGACTCATTCTTCCCACTGGTCGCTCTTTTGTGACTAACTTTCTCAGTTGGTCTCACGAGCACATAATTTGGTCAATGTTTTTTGATACAACATGGGATAAATCAATGCATGCTGATGAACTTTTATCATAGTTATATGCTAACGAAAGTTATTTTTCCTCATTAGTATTATTTGTGATTGAATTTTGAGAAGGAGAATTCCTATTTTGCTATATTATAAACCGGACTTCAGATGCTTTCACTTTCACTTTTGAATTTGCGATCTTGTAGTCACGTTTTACTAGAAAATATAACTGTGTTTTTAGCTTACATCTATTCACCTTTCACTTTTTAAGACTAAAACAAAAGATGGATTCATTGTTATTCTTAATTAAAAAGCACAACAACAATAAAACAGCAGGCTATAATGACAAACACTGTGGAAACATATTAGCAAACACTGAGGAATAAAAAATAAATAAATAAAAGAAAGCCTTAATGTGAGATAAACAGCAAAGATAAGCTTTTTAAAATGAAATCAAAATTAAAATAAAAACTGTCTGTCGGTGACCGTGCGTGCATTTTTTCACAAGAATATCAACCTGTTCATCTTCTCTGGTTTTAAGAAACTGACTTTTACTTCAGCGTGAAAACCAAATCCTTCGTCTGCTATGATTTCTTCAATATTCACAGAATTTTTGCAGCGCGCTGCGCGTACCTTTGTGCTGGTGCTGACACGGTGAGTATAACCATGCTTTACACCTGAACCGCTCGCATTGAATACGTCTCTCTTCACGTGATTGCAGTGACTCCTGCTACAATCTGCCGCTGTATGGAGCAGACGCTTTGGAGCAGACGCTTTGGAGCAGACGCTTTGGAGCAGACGCTTTGGAGCAGACGCTGTATGGAGCAGACGCTTTGGAGCAGACGCGGCAGACGCGGCAGACGCTGTATGGAGCAGACGCTGTATGGAGCAGACGCTTTGGAGCAGACGCTGTATGGAGCAGACGCTTTGGAGCAGACGCTTTGGAGCAGACGCTTTGGAGCAGACGCTTTGGAGCAGACGCTTTGGAGCAGACGCTGTATGGAGCAGACGCTGTATGGAGCAGACGCTGTATGGAGCAGACGCTGTATGGAGCAGACGCTGTATGGAGCAGACGCTTTGGAGCAGACGCTTTGGAGCAGACGCTTTGGAGCAGACGCTTTGGAGCAGACGCTTTGGAGCAGACGCTTTGGAGCAGACGCTTTGGAGCAGACGCTGTATGGAGCAGACGCTTTGGAGCAGACGCTTTGGAGCAGACGCTTTGGAGCAGACGCTTTGGAGCAGACGCTGTATGGAGCAGACGCTGTATGGAGCAGACGCTGTATGGAGCAGACGCTTTGGAGCAGACGCTTTGGAGCAGACGCTTTGGCAGTTTGTATGGAGCAGCCGCTTTGGAGCAGACGCTGTATGGAGCAGACGCTTTGGAGCAGGCTGCGTTGTTGAGCGCAATGGCACTGATATTTCACACATTTTAAGCTCTTTTATTTTCCAAACATAATAGGATTAGTCCATCGAATTGTTCGGTTTGAATCTGAATCAGACTAACTTAACATTATAACTTACAATCATTTGGTATTATAAATTAGGCTACAATATAATACTATTTTTTTAACTAACCGGCTTCAAATTAGTGGAGAATTAATGAATCAATAATTTGAATGAATCAGCTGAATAGATGACTCAATGACTCACTCATCAAGACTTGCCGCCACTTACTGGCAGTTTGTGTTTCATATTTGAAAATATAAATGCATTTTTTTAAATATTTGTTTTAATTAAAATACCATGGTATCAAAAAATTTAATCAAAGTTGTCCTAAGTCAAGAACACATTTTGGTTTTAGGTTAACTTTGATGAAAGGTTTTGATCCACTTCAAATGTTTACTAGTGTTTATTGTCACACTGTATGTGAATACTAACCATAACAAAGTAGTACCATTGTACTATAGTGTTTTTGAGCATCTACGTATTCCTGGAAGTACCGTGCAGTAGCATGTAAATACAATGGTGCATGAGTTACATTACAATCTGATAATATTAATTAATATAATAATATCCACTCACCCATAACAGTCAAGCTGAATCTTTGTTCCTGCTCTTTACTGTTGATGTCGATGGTATAAATTCCACTATGCTCGATTTGTAAATTAGTTATAGTGATTTGTCCAGTTTTCTCATCAAGAGTTGTGAAGACTTGGAATCTCGGATTCGGGGTGTTAAAACCATCATCAACATCCCATTCAATCGCTTTTACAACCATTACACCGTTTATCTGTTTCCATGTGAAGCTGGTGACAGGAGATCCTAATTTGGCTGGACTAAAAGAAACTGTCTCACCCACTGCTTTCTTCACTTCTTCACCTAATTAATAAAATATGAGAGAGCATATTAGTCAACATTCAAAAAGCTAGTTATTAGCATATTCCGGATTGCACATTAGGTCAACAACAAGTAGTTAACGTTACCAGTAAAATGTTCTATATGCCGGATATTATATCCGCCCATAGTATTATATCTAAATACGAAATGCAACGTTACATAAAATACATAGTAAACAAACATGTTAACGTTAAAACAACTGTCCAATGAAAAAGTGCGCGGGACGAATTAACTTTTTATAAAAAAAGTCATAGTTAATAGTGAATGTGTTCCCCATACTAAAGTGTTAAAAGATATTTTAGGACACAAATGATTGGTTATTGTCCAGCAGTGTACTTAATTTGTTATGTTCTTCTGTATGTCACTATTCCCTGTAAGTACATGTTTCATACACTACTTTATTTAGACCGAGGCAGAAGTGAATTCAGAGTTGAGAGTGAATGAAGGTTTCAATGAGCTTCAGAGGTAAGGACAGATTATTAACAGCATTGTCTATGATAAGATATCTCTTATACCTTTTAACATAAACTAATCAGACTAATTTGTACTTTTTAATACTTCAGTTTTAAGTAGCTTTTATATTGAGATATATGTTAGCTTTAATACTGTGTCAAAAAGCCACTACTTTTAAACAAACCATCCAGAAAGCTTAAAAGAAATGTCACTAAATGATTATTTCATCTCGTTGTTTAATTTATTTAGGGTCTACATACCTTGACATGTTTGTCAGTTCAGCTCAATGCATATTTTCTTTGCAATAGTTTGTTTTTATTTAATTTCTGAAACATGGACTGCATAATAGAACAGAACAGAATAAAGCTGTATGTAAATGTACAAGTATCCATTACTGTGTGCCATGTACTGTACATACAACATACACAAAATACAATTTGAAATATGTAAAAAATAGTACCCTTATAAAAACATCTTTGTAACTTATACTCAAAAAAGTGCACATTAGTACCTTAGAGTACCAATATGTACCTTAATGTACAACTATGAAACTTTTTTTCTGTAAATAAGGTACAAAGATGTCCTTTTAAGTGTACTGTCCCAGTGACAAGCTGTTGTATTTCTTTCTTTCTTTCTTTCTTTCCTTCTGTTTTATAATCATATATAATAATATAATCATAAAGAATATTAAGCAAAAAGGTATGATTAAAAATAAAATCTGTCAATTAGACAAGGTTTAACTGAAAAAAAAACAGGTATAACATTAGAAATTCCGTCAACACTTTTGAAATGATGGCTACGCCCAATAGTCGAGAAGGAAACGCCGCGCCTTCTTCGAGAAGATATCAAGATACACATAATTTACCTGAAACAGCTCCTGTGATGATGAACACAGCGCAAAGGACAGCCGTTGAATGTTTTAGAAGCATTTTTAAACAAAGTAACGCTTTGTGCACCTTTCTTTAGAATCTTTAACAGTAACGTTACGTGTTTCAGAAACACGCCGCCATTAGAGGATAGAGGAAGTCTCCGCTGGAAATCCGAAACTTCCAAAACCGAAACTAAAACAAATGGGCGTCCACGAAGGGTTTAGTGGCTAAATACTGTCATCTAGTGGTGAACACTTTTTGTTAAATGCGGGCCCAAGTGTCTGTAGATCAACAGTAACACTATCCATGAACACGATAACTGCATAGGCTATACATATTTAGTTGTGTAACCGCAATCAGTAATTAACCATAATCAAACTTATTTAATTGAAAGGGAATTTTAGTGAAAAGTTGCAATAAATAAAAAGGCCTATACATCATGAGGTTGAAAAACAACCAAAAAAGCGAATGTGAGATTAAAAAAAACAACAAAACACAGCTTTACTGAGAAACGGAAAGCATTTCGGCCACAACAAGTACTGAAGAAGGTCATGTATCAAATGTGATAAAAGACAAACTGTGACTAAAAGAAAATCTGTAACAAAATTAACTCTGGAGCAGAATCAACTGTGCCTGGATGAGTACAGCTGCTTTCTCCAAATATTATGAAATATGAGTGATTATGTTAGTGAACTTTCAACAAGCAAGTCTCTGTTAGTACCACTTGGTAATTTCTGGTAATTTCTGGATGATCAAAATCTAAATGTAAATGATCACTGGAGCAAAAAAAGTACTATGGTAAATATGAGAAGTGAAACATGAAGTCTTGCGCTGTTTTTCTTTCAAACTTGTTTTAATATTTGTTTTTTTACAACAGGGTTGGGGACCCGCTCTGTGAAAGAAACTATGAAAAACAAATATATTTTTAGCATTTTTGAACTTAGCATTATTTTACAGTGTTTTTGGGACATATACTGTACCATGGTATTTTTTGGAAGTGCTTACTTCAGCACCATAGTAAATATTAAAGTAATCTGATACCATCACTGTACCATATTATTTCCACAATATACTGGAATAATCATTATGTCCAATATATAGTATGGTACTGAATGATTATCACATCTCACAGTATTCACATGGTACCCAAAGGTATGTCAAAGAGAAGAACTGTTCTAAACACGTAATAATACTTGGCAACTTCTGTATAGCATAGTAATAGTTACAGATAAGTTACAGATAAATCAAAATGAGCAAAAACATATATTAACAATAAAAATAATGTTTTTACACAGGCACACACACAGAACTACTAACTATATTATATGTAAAAAAATCATACTAACTATGTGATGCTTTTACAGTATTAATTATAACGAATATAATAATACTGACGCATCCAAAACTTCCAAGGTTAATCTTTGTTCCTTCTCTTTAATGTTGACCTTGACTCTCTACTTCACCTTATTAATAAAATATGAAAGTATAGTGAATATTAAATCTGCCATACACTGCATTCATGTATTTTAGGCTACATGTTAAAGGCGGCATTAGATGGCCATTTTACACAAGTTTACATTTTACAATTATGCATTTAGCAGATGATTTTATCCAAAGCGACTTAAAGTGAATTCAGGTTATACCTTTATTGTCAGTATGTGTGTTCCCTGGGAATCGAACCCACAACCTTTGCACTGCTAACGCAATGCTCTACCACTGAGCCACAGGAACACAAGTTGGTATGATTCTTTAGGGTCTTCATGATGCCTGGGCAGTAAGCACGTTGAGGTGGCGTTCGTGGATGAGTCATCTTCTCACTGTGGATGCTCATCTCGGAGTTGCGGCCAGGCTGCGTTACCTCGACAAAGGGGCAGAACTGTTGCCTCCGTCTCGATCTAGTTCTCGCCCTGGCTGCAGACAGGCGAGGTCTACTTCAGGGGTAGCACGGCTGGTCTGAGGATTACAGTGGTGGTAAACCCTCAAGGGACCATCGCTCCTCTTGCGCTCCGCAACCAGTTGAGCTGCCAATGGAACGCTGGGCCCTCTAAAAGGAGCGTACCAGCAGTATCCTTGGCACTCCTCCCGACTAGATGTCGATCGCTGCATCTGAGGTGAGCCGGAGCTTCTGGAGAGGAAGATTCGGCTGCGTTGCCGCTCGGCGGTAGCAATGCCTGAGTCGGATCTGGAAGTGACGGCTATGCTTCCGGCCACGAAAGGGTAGGGCTCGAGTGGAGAAAGCCACCGTGTCCCGAACCCTCAAGGTTGGACGACTGGTTTCTCGGGGTAGCTTGTGCTGGTTCTCAGCGCCCTGCCCCGGTGCCTCTCCCGGACGTGAATGAGGGGCTTACAGGTCGTGGGACGCACCTTTTTACCTGCCAGAAACCAACCTGCTAACTCCTCCTCCCTCACCACCCTCGGTGGTGCAGCTAGTTACGGGGTCCCCCGGTGGAGTCAGTGCGTGCGATGCAAGTGTGTCCTTACTGTCTCCACCCGGCAGGGCAAACCGTGCCTCCTCTTCCGGGCCTGTAGGTACTCGTCTGGTCTCATCCGGCGAGGTTTATGTGGCCTGTGGAGATGCTGCCTCCACCTAATGCTACGGCGTTACTGCAGGTTCTTCAGGCTAAAAGCACTGAGGGACATGCACGGGGTGGTTACGATCTGGAAGTTCTGAAAGCTCCGTACGCACCTGACCTCGCGCTCTGAGCGAAGGTTATGCACGGTCTCTGGGTCGCAACGATGTCCACACTTGTGGTCCAGGAGCGCCACCTCTGGCTGTCTGGTTGACATAGGGACGCCGACAAAGTCGGTTCCTCAAGGTTCCTGTATCCCAGACTGGCATCTTGGCGCAGCCGGTAACATGGCCCAGCAGTTCCCGGCTGCACAGGAGCAGACTGAGGCGATCTAACACTTCCTGCCTCGGCGGGCAGCTGCTGCCTCCACCCGTCCGCCGATTGCAGCGCCCAGCATGCTCGTCGCCGAGGGCGGCCCCCTGCATCCACCCCCGCTCCCGCACCGCATCCGCAGCAGCCTCCAAAAGCGGTGCTGTCGAGCTAGGTGTAGGCAGGCCGCCCCGCCCATCCTGGCCCCCGTCTACTGGCGGTAATCAGAGGAGCAAGAGGCCTCGGGACGGACGACCAAGAGAGAGAGGGAACTGCTTCGGGAGAGGGTAAGTGCATCTCTCCCTCCCCCAGAGGAGGGCCGGGTGGATAATCAGTTTTTTCAAAAATCTCGACAGGAAGCGGTTGTATCTGTCTCTGGGTCCCAAGAGGGCTTGAAGAGTCATGGACGAATCAACTTCGGACCACACTCATCCTCCCTCTCACCAGCAAACAGCAGTGGGCGGTTCGAGAGTGTCATCAAAGCCTACTCACGCACCCTCTGCCAAATTATGGAAGCAGGTAAACGTGCACCCCACACTCAGACCCCTCCTCGGTCCGCCACGGGCCAGGTCCCTGCATTCCACCTCGCTGCCCTACTGCGGGTACGTCGGTGGTCCCGATGGTCCCGCTTTTAAGGTGTCTGGGTGCCGGGAGCTGCCCAGCCGTCTCGCTGGCTCCTAAGGACCATCTGACTCGGCTATGCGATTCAGTTCGCCCAGCGTCTTTCCAAGTTCAGGGGCATCCACCTCACAGCAGTGAAGGCAGCCGATGCCCACGTCTTGTGAGAGAAATCACTGTCCTACTGGCGAAGGACGTAATGGTACCGGTCCCTCCAGCCGATATGAAGGCAGGGTTTTTTTCAGCCCTTACTTCATTGTGCCCAAGAAAAGCGGTGGGTTACGACCAATCTTGGGTCTGCGCATCTTGAACTGGGCCTTTCATAAGCCTCCTTTCAAGATGCTCATGCAGAACCGCGTCTTCGGATGCATCCGTCCCCAAGTTCGGTCTGCAGCATTTGACCTGAAAGACCCGTACTTCCATGTATCGATCCTTCCGTGCCACAGGCCATTCCTGCGGTTTGCGTTCGAAGGACGAGCATATCAGTACAGGTCCTGCCCTTCGGGCTGTCCCTATCGCCCTGTGTCTTCACGAAAGTAGTGGAGGCAGCCCTTGTTCCCTTGAGAGAACAGGGCATGCGCATTCTCAACTACCTCGACGAGAGCTGTCGATGCGCACTCAATTGGCTCACTTATAACAACTGGCATGGGAAAAACATTACCATCCGCAATATCATTTCCCAGGATAAAGCTGATATGGTTTTTAAATCTAGATTAAAGACACATCTCTTTAGCCAAGCATTCGGGGACTAGGTGGTGAGCCTGCGAGTGCTGCCCCCGGAGGAGGCAGACCCAGCCCAAGCTTTGCTTGTCCCGTCCGAGCATTGACATGCTACGTTGACAGGACGCGAAGCTTCAGGACCTCAGACCAGCTCTTTGATTTGAATTGATCTTTGAATTGATATATAGTCAACCAATCATTTCGTTCTGACGATTTTGGTTCCCATTTGTGCATTAAAACTCCCTCATCCCAACAGTATTGGCCTGGAGTAAAATCTGCAGTGTCTAATTTTTGTCGCTCCTGTAATGTCTGCCAGCGTGCAGGTAAATCAAACCAAACAGTCCCAATAGCTCCCCTTAACCCAATTCCTGTTATTGGTGAACCGTTTGAAAAGTTGTTGATTGCTTGTGTAGGGCCTCTTCCAAAGTCAAAACACGGGCATGAGTACATTTTAACAATGATGTGTACTGCTACTCTTTACCCAGAGGCTGTACAGCTACGTACATTAAAGGCACAGGCAGTGTTGAAAGAGATTTAAAAATGTTGTACAACATCTGGTTTGTCCAATGTAATTCATACGGATCAGAGGACAAATTTCACCTAAATTTTTCGGACAGATGTTGAAAGAGTTGGGTATAGCGCACAGACTGTCTATCACCCTGAGTCACAGTGGGCGATAGAATGTTTTCATCAAACCCTGAAGTCCATGATCCGCACTTACTGTGTCGAAACAGGGAAAAGACTGGATGGATGGCTTGCCACTACTCCTGTTTGCTGAGGGAGTCTGTTCAGGAGTCCTTAGGATTTAGTCCTCATGAGCTTGTATTTGCTCATACTGTCTGCGGGCCTTTGAAATTGTTAAAAGAACAGTTAACTAGTAAGAGTAGCCCTGCTGTCCCAATTTTAGACTATGTAACTTATTTCTGTGAACGCTTACAAAAGGCTTGCAAGATAGCCAATGTTCATCTAGCCACAGTGCAGTCTAAAATGAAATGTCTTTTTAAAATGAAAACCGTACAACACAGTTTTTAACCGGGTGACTCTGTTCTTGTATTACTTCCTGTTCCTGGCTCCATTTTTGATGCAACATTTTCTGGTCCGTATGTGATTGAGCAAAAACTTAATGACACAGACTATGTTGTAAATACTCCTGATCATCTTCGTAAGAAGAGAGTATGTTATATTACACGTAATTCTTCCGAGACTCTTCTTCCCTCACCAACACTGAAACCCAGTGTTACAGTAGCTCCCGTTTACAGTCCTGATTTCGAGGAATTGTTAATTGAACCTCATTTACTCTGTGTTCGTTTGAATAATTCAGCTATATTGAGTAGTTTGGACTCTTGTTTATCTTATTTACCTGAAGACCAGCATAAGGATGTTGAAATGTTGTTGTGGAAACATCCTACCCTGTTTGATGATGTGCCTGGTAAAACCAGTATGATGTTTCATAACATCGGTGTAGGGAATTATATTCCAATCAAGCAACATCCATACAGAGTGAATCCTGCTAAGCGAGCGACAATGATATCAGAGGTAGATTATCTGCTTACAAATGGACTGGCAGTACCCAGCCAAAGTCCCTGGAGTTCGCCATGTCTACTGGTCCCAAAGTCTGACAACACGTTTTGTTTTTGTACAGATTATAGAAAAGTAAACGGTGTGACGAAACCTGACTCCTTTCCTTTTACCACGGATGGAAGACTGCGTGGATAAAGTTGGTGCATCAAAGTTTGTTTCTAAATTAGACCTGTTAAAAGGTTATTGGCAAGTTTCACTAACTGCACTGGCATGTGACATTTCAACCACATTTCAACATCTTATGCAAAAGCTTTGCTGGGCTTGCCTAATTGTGAAGCTTACTTGGATGACATTGTAGTCTATACAGATGGGTGGGAAGATCACACGTGTAGTTTGGAGAAACTGTTTACAAGGTTAAGTGTCGCTCAATTAACCATCAATTTGGCCAAGTGTGAATTTGCTAAAGGTGTTGTAACTTACCTTGGCAAAAAGGTTGGTCAGGGTTGTGTCAAGCCTACTGAAGCAAAAGTGTCTGCTATTATTGAATTCCCTACACCCAACACCAAGCATCAGTTACACAGATTTTTAGGAATGGCAGGGTACTATCAAAGATTTTGTAAGAACTTTGCAACAATTGCATCACCCCTTACTGATCTGCTTAGCACTTCAAAGAACTTTGTGTGGAGTCCTGAGTGTGACCGTGTATTTGTTGCTGCCAAAGACCTTCTGTTATAGTCCTGTTTTATCAGCTCTTAACTTTTCTTTGACTTTTAAGCTTTAAGTTGACACAAGTGCTGTGAGAGCTGGTGCAGTTTTGCTTCAGGAAGACTAGGCAGGAATTGAGCATCCTGTCTGTTATTTTTCCAAGAAGTTTTCAAAGTCTCAACAGAACTATAGTACAACCGAGAAGGAAGCTCTGGCATTAGCAATGGCACTCAGGCATTTTGAAGTATATGTTGGAGGTAATTGTGCCCCTCTTGTTACACTGATCATAACCCCCTTGTCTTCCAGTCTCGCATGTTCAATTGGAACCATGCGTTGGTCACTGTATCTGCAAGAATACAAGTTGGGCATTCAACACCAGAAAGGCTCTGAGAATGTTGTGGCAGATGCGCTCTCTGTGATGGGGACTAAAGTGTATTTATTAAGAATTCTTCCAGATGATCGTTTCACTGTATTCACATCTTCAAAACACAACATCAGGATTACTGCTCTTCTCTATAGTTATCTCAGGTTTGGGGACCCGCTCTGTGAAAGACATGATCTTCCACTCCACTGAGAAAGCAAAATGAATAATGGTATCATAGAGTAATATTGTGATACTCGGAGTGAGCTATATGTCTCATCTTCAATAATATCACAATTGTTGTTTTAACAATGTGCGAGCTGATATAACTGAATACATCACTCACTTCTGCAAACACTCGACAAAAATAAGTTTTGCAAGTCCAATCATTCATTGTGTGATGTAGCTTATTAGGATGCAGAAATAAACATGTTGATATATATACATACTTAAAAAAAACACACGGTATAATCATCTGAATCAGACTAACTGAACGTCACACGCCATTGGCAAGGGTAGGCCATATGAGTGAGGATAATAACTTAAAATACTAATGTGAAAAATTAGGCCACGATAGTCTGTCATTATCATAATTATCTAAAATACTCCACAATCATTTGGTATTATAAATTAGGCTACAATACAATACTATTTTCTTAAACTAACCGGCTTCAAATTAGTGGAGAAGGAATTAATCAATCATTTGAATGAGTCAGCTGAATAGATAACGTCTAGGTTACGTACGTAACCCCCGTTCCCCGAGAGGAACGAGACGCTATGTCGTGACGACATAGGGATTTACCTGGAAGCCCCAACATCTCTGACTAAGAGAAAACGCCAATGAAATTGGCTAGTGGATTTTGCATACCTGAGCCACTCCCGTGCATACGGGTATAAAAGGGCGACAGGTGCATCCACTCATTAGGTTTTACACTGAGGAGCCGAGACGAGTCCCTGGCAACCAGCGATGGTTCAAGATTGTGGCATGGGGATATCGCCTGCTCCTCCATCAGGGGAACGGGGTTACGACGTAACCCAGACGCTCCCTATCTGTCGGTCACTACGAGTTATGTCGTGACACATAGGGGTCCTATGGAAAGCGCCACAAGCTTGAACCTCACAACCTTGTGGCATGCAGATGTTGACAAGCGTGCGTGACAGACAAATGCCATGCAAGAGGTTGCAACCTTCCTACCGCCTCCAGTGCAAATTGCTAACCTTGGTGCCCACCGACCACTGAGTACATCGCTGCTGGAGATAGCTAAGCCGCTGTTCCTTTCCCCACGGAATCGAAGGATTTCGACCTTCAGTGAAAGACAGCTTCAGGTCTTTCCTATTTGTTGTTACAGCTTGTCGAACGGCAGGGAAGCGAGTCTTCCAGAGAAGGGCGCTACGGAGGCCACATCCTGCCCGAAGGGAGGTAACATGTGGAGACACTGATATGGACTGGCCTAGGCTTGGGGCAGTACTACATACGACTGGACTCTGGGGCAGATCCTACCTAGGAGTAGGGAGGAGGGCTGCCAGCAGAACCTGACAGAAGCTCTGTCACAGGGAAGACACGTGGGAAGAATACACATATGGGATTACCCGAAGGGGAATCAGGCCATACGGACACCTAGCCCAGTACAGGGGCTGACCGGAGACCCGGGCGAGCTAACACGCCGTGCGCCAACGCATGGGATGAGGCAACACTCCTGGTGGAGTGAGCCCTCACCCCCAGGGGGCACGGCTCACCTTGCGACAGGTACGCCAAGGCGACGGCCTCCACTATCCAGTGGGCCAACCTCTGTTTGAAGACAGCCTTCCCTTTCTGCTGCCCTCCGTGGCAGACAAAGAGCTGCTCGGAGCTTCTGACGCTCCGGGTGTGGTCCACGTATATGCGCAATGCTCTTACGGGACACAGCAACGCTAAGGCTGGATCTGCCTCCTCCGAGGGCAGTGCTTGCAGGTTCACCACCTGTTCGCGGAAGGGCGTGGTGGGAACCTTGAGCACGTATCCAGGCCGGGAGTCACAAGACAACGTGAGAGTAGACCGGCCCGAACACAAGGCACTCTTCGCTTACCGAAAACGCCTGGAGGTCCCCGACCCATTTGATGGAAGTGAGCGCGGTCAGGAGCGCTGTCTTAAGAGACAGGAACTTCAGCTCGACTGAGTCCAGCGGCTCAAAGGGGCCCCTCTGAAGTCCAGCCAGGATGATAGAGAGGTCCCAAGAGGGAACAAGGGGAGGCCTGGAGGGATTCATCCTCCTGGCCCCCTTCAGGAACTTCACGATGGGATCATGCTTTCCCAGGGACCGGCCGTCCAGTGCATCGCGGTGATTTAAGGAAAAATTTGGGAGATGGAATTTTTTTGGTCGAGAACAGGGGCACCCCTACGTGTCTCATATGCACAGAGAAAGTTGCGGTGCATAAGGAATACAACATCAGACGTCATTACTCAACTAAACATGCTGAGGAGTATACAAAATACCAGGGATATGAGAGAAATTACCGGGTCGCCAATCTTAAAAAATGTCTATTGAGGCAACAAGATTTATTCAAGAAAGCAAGCAAAGAGAATGAAGCAGCAGTCGAAGCTAGCTACGTGGTGAGTGAGATGATTGCTAGGGCCGGAAAGCCATTCAAAAAAGGCGAGTTCATCAAAAAGTGCATGTAACTAGCTGCAAGTAAAATCTGTCTGGAAAAGAAGGGTCAGTTTAGCAACATCAGCCTTTGAGCTAACACAGTGGCAGAGCGCATTTCTGATCTGTCAGAAAACATATATGATCAACTGTGAGATAAATTTATTTTTTTTTTTGTGCATACTCAGTCGCTTTTGATGAGAGCACGGACAACACTGACACTGTGCAGCTCGCAGTATATGTCCATTGTATCGACGACAATTTTGAAGTGATCAAGGAGTTGCTCACAGTGATTCCAATGCATGGTCAGACCACCGCTCAGGAGATATTCCGCCAGCTGTGCGGTGCTATCGAGGATGCCGGTTTGATGGCGCAACGCCAACCCTGACGTACTCACGTCGTCAACTTGTACTGGCGAACGCGCCATCTGCTCCTCAGATTTCTCTGCCTTCACGAAGTGGCCATACTGCCCTTCTGTTGCGATTTTTCTTGCCCAATATAACTTCTCGGACACGGATTCTCCATTTGCACTTCGGCGACTGCATACAGCGGAACTTTGTTCTCCTCACGGTGAAGTGCCATGGAATATCGCTGTTGTCAACCACCGTGTGCTCGATTTATCGCAAGCGATGACCCGCACACTAAGTGTGTTAAATGTTTGGGGTTTTCGCATGCACGCGAGGCGGTTTATGGGATTTCACAATGTAAATTTTGTGAGAATCTCCGTCTCAAAACCCTCCAACTCTCAGCTTGAGGTTTTTGAAAAGGAGTCATCCGTTTTTCCCCGTCGCGCCCCGGAGGCCTCCGCAGCCCCCCGTGAGTCCGCGACCTGGGGTTCGGATGTCGAGCTCGAGGCAATGGAGAGTGAGCAGACAGGTCTCACCTTTTCTCTCCCTCCCTCTCCCGAGCACGTGCGCACGAATTCACCGGTTGAATTCGCGCATGATTATTTGTATCCTAGCCCGGGGCACGTGACACCGTCTCCTCCGGGCTAGATGATATATTGCTAACACCAGCCTCCGCCTAGCGGCAAGGTGGCGCGGCCTTCCGCGGCCTACTCTGAGCTCGTGGACGTGCTTTCACGTGCCACTGAGAAGCTCTCTCTGGATTGGCCCGATGAGCCCCACGAGTCTCAAGCATCGAAACTCGATGAGCGGTTCCTTAGCGGCCCTAATTTCAGGCCTGCCGTTTTTCAGCGATCTGCATCAGGAGATCTCCAGATCCTGGAAGCAGCCTTTTTCCTCCCGCCTTACCAACGCGGCAGCCGCTGACTTCACCAACCTTGTGGGTTCTGTGGAGCAGGGCTAAACTGCCATTCCTGTGGTCGAGGACACTCTAGCCTCCCATCTTTCACCCTCTTTGGCGCCTTCTTGGAAGTCTCGTCCCCTCCTTCCAACTAAGCCATGTAGGACCACTTCCGCCCTTATCGGAAAGTCCTACATCGCGGCCGGTCAGGCAGGCATGGCCCTCCATACGATAGCCATCCTCCAAGCCTAGCAGGCGGATGTACTCAAGGAGATGGATGAAAGGACTGGTCTGACTCCAGAGGCAGTCAAAGAGCTGCGCAGAGCAACTGACTTGACTCTGAGAGCCACCAAACACACCACACGCGCTGTGGGGCGCTCAATGGTGGGTTCAGTGGCCGCAGAGCGCCATTTGTGGCTCAATATCACTGATATTCGTGAGAAAGAGAAGGTGTTCCTGCTGGATGCACCCATCTCACAATCTGGGTTATTTGGAGAGGCGGTTAGCTCTGTGGTGGAGAAATTTCGCTCAGCTAAGACGCAGTCGGCTGCTCTTAAGCAGTTTATGCCTAGGAGGACGAGGGACAACTCCACTCTCTCCTCTTCCTTGTCTAGAGAGCAATCCCTACCCAGAAAGGAGCCTTCTGGCAGGAGCGGCGCCCAGGCTGCGCATCCTCCTCCGACTACGGTCTGGGGAGCCCGTGGCCGGCCTTTTCCTCGCTAACGACCACGCAGACAGGTTGACCTGAAGTGGCCCAGCAGACCCGCCGCTTCGGCTCTTCCGAGTCGTTCCTGACCCTTGAGTCGAGATGAGGAGAGCTTCTTCACCGCTACGAGACGAGACCAGACCGCAAAAGTGTATCTGCCCGCCTCAAACATGCTCTGCTCACTCAGATCTGTCACATCCACTCCTCGAGGTTTGGTGTGCAGAAAGAGTCCATCATCATTTTTCTTCGGTCTGGCAGTTGGGGGACGCGTTGGACAGCGTTGGACAGCGGACTCCCCTGTGTTGCCCCTAGGGTTGCTTCACATGAGCCCGTTCCTTTGGTGGATAAAAGAGCTGAGATTACACCCCACGATACCAGCCACTCGCCAAATCAGGGTGTCGCGCAGTTGCTTTCAACCCCTTTTACAATGGCGGGACCCCGCTTTTCTCCAGAGTGGGGTCAGAATGGGTGCGATTCACCGTCGCCATATGATCACGATGGACGCATCAATGACGGGCTGGGGCGCGGTCTTTGAAGGCAGACCGGCGCGCGGGGAATGGACAGGAGAGTTCCTTTCCTGGCACATAAACTGCCTGGAACTCAGGGCTGTCTTCCTGGCATTGATGCATTTTCTCCCCTTTCTTGGGGAGCATCATATAATAGTCAGAACGGACAATATGGCGGTAGTGTCCCACATAAACCGTCAGGGGGATTCACGGTCGCGCACCTTGTACAGGCTTGCGCGCCGTCTTCTCCTTTGGTCCCAGGGAAAGTTCCTTTCCTTGAGGGCAGTTCATGTTCTGGGAATACTGAACCTTGTGGCCGATTTTCTGCCGAGACAGAAACTCAGGCCGTGAGAGTGGATGTTGAACCGTCAGATGGTATCCCAGATTTGGAATCTGTTTGGCAAAGCGGAAGTGGACCTCTTTGCTTCTCAAGAGTCATCCCAATGCCAGCTCTGGTTCTCCCTGTTTCCAGATGACTCTGGGCATAGATGCATTTGCCCATCCGTGGCCGAATGTAAGTCTGTACGCGTTTCCACCAGTAAAGCTGATTCCGGCAGTCCTATGCAGAGTAAAGGTAAGTGCCCGTCTCCTTCTCATAGCCCCATTCTGGCCCTCCCAGACTTGGTTTTCGGAGCTAACTTCCCTCCTGTATCGGCCCCCTTGGGAGATTCCGATCAGGCGGGACCTGCTGTCCCAGCTTCAGGGCAGGATCTGGCATCCTCAGCCAGAGCTCTGAAAGTTGTGGGTATGGCCCATTCAGGGCCATGGGCCTTGATGAATAATCTACCTGTCGAGGTTCAGGAGACCAGTGCCAGGGCCCCCGCTACTAGGAGGCTGTACTCTTCCAAGTGGGTTGTCTTTGAGTCCTGGTGTTTGGCTCGCGCGATAGACCCAGTTAACTGCCCTGTTGGTCCAGTGCTGGAGTTTTTGCAAGAGAGACTGAAAACAGGGGTGGCCGTTACCACCCTAAGGGTTTATGTCGCGGCCATTGCAGCTCGGAGAGAGCTTGATGAGGACCCCCGGGGGAGGCATCGGATGGTCTCCGCCTTTATGCGTGGCGTCAGACGGCTTAGACCGACTCGCCCGATGGCAGTTCCTTCTTGGGACTTATCAGTCGTCCTCGAAGGTCTAGTGACAACCCCTTTTGAGCCCCTAGAGTCAGCTCCAGAGCGGATACTGACTCTTAGGGTTACTCTTTTGTTGGCGCCACGCCATTGAAAAGAGTTGGAGATTTGCAGGCCCTCTGTCAGTGAGATGTGGACTTTGCCCCGGTCTAGTCAAGGTGACCCTGCGGCCTAGGCCTGGTTACATTCCCAAGGTCTTATCGAACATAGTTTTCGCTGTCAGGTTGTCACACTTCACTCTTTCCATCCTCCTACCTTTACTTCGAGTGAGAATGAGAAGCTTCTGCCCAGTACGGACATTGAAGCTGTATGTGGATCGCTCCAAAGTTTGGAGAAAATCCTCCCAATAGCTGGTGTGTTTTTGGTGCTGGCCGCCGCGGGCTTGCCACGTCAAAGCAGAGGATTTCTCACTGGGTGAGAGACGTTATTTCGCTAGCTTATGAGGTGCGGAGCCTTCCTTCACCGCTTAGTCTTCGGGCGCATTCTACTAGGGGCGTAGCCTCCTCTCAAGCTCTTTTTAGAGGGGTTCCCCTAGAGGATATTTGTGTGGCGGCAGGATGGTCCTCTCCGCACACTTTTGTCAGGTTCTACAACCTTGATATTGATACGGCTCTAGGTTCTCAGGTCTTATCTGTTTGAACCAGCCGTATGTTGCTGGTTTGTTATTGGACCAGGTGAGGCAGCGTTTTTAGCTTGCCGTGTTTGGTATATCGTTCCCAAAGTGTGAAAGCTCACTCAGCGTTAAGTGAACCTATGATAGAGAACATCTCGGGTTACTCGCGTAACCCTTGTTTTCTGAATAGGGAACGAGACGCTGCGTTTGCTGCCAAGCTCCTCACGCTGCCGACAGGGCTTTTTTCGGCAGAGAAATCTGAGGAGCAGATGGCGCGTTCGCCAGTATAAGCTGACGACGTGAGTACATCAGGGGCGGCGTCGCGCCATCAGACAATGAATTGGCGTGATTCTATAAGGGCTTCAGACAATCGGCACGCCCAGGGGCGTTCCCAAAGTGTGAAAACTCACGTAGCGTCTCGTTCCCTATTCAGAGAACAAGGGTTACACGAGTAACCCGAGACGTTTCCAGCCTTTATTTGATTGGACTGTATAACTGGCATCTTTAGTTGATGATTCAGCATAACAGCCAAATCCCTGATCACAAACTTTCTCTTCTCTTTTTTGTTTCTGTGAACAGAAAACATTGTGGTCTCCTTGAGCTTATTGTGAAAAAATTCTGGAACATTTTCTGTTTTCAGAGGAGCAATGAGCTGCAAATACAGTCTTGTGATTTTATTCTTCACTACTGCTCTCACTGGTAAGTTATAGTTTCATTTTGTGTAGATATTTTAACGAACTAAAGTAAAACAGCCCCTTACATACAAACTGCTGCAGTTAAAGTTTGTGCACATCTGCTTTTACTAGAAGAGACCAGATGAACATTTAACATCCAAATAACCTCTTCATTCTACAAATACACACCTAGTGGAAAAGAGTATTTAGATTAATAAAATGTTCTTCGCACTAAGACAAACATGGGTGTGACTAAAAATGGTTTTGACTGGAATGTTCTTTGGGGAACCACTTTTTTTCTGTTTCTAGGACATTGACATGAAAACCTTTTAAAACATTTTTCTTTTTTAGCTGTATTACAGAGAATCTGTATCTCAGTAGATTTTCTAATTCAATAAAGCACTTATTTCTTGGTTTTAAACATCTAGTTCAAAACTGTCTTAAATTATAATTTACGATATATAATATCATAATATACTGGATAAAGCTGAGCACAGATTTAAAGGCAGATTTGAACTTAAACATTGTACTGTATTTTCAGAACCTTTTTAAAAATAATTATCAGGTCAGGAAAAATATGTTGTAATATTACACAATTTTATTTAAATTCCTATTGGTCATAAAACTGGTTTATTTTATTATGTATTGTTTATTTGTTTGTTACCTTTTACCTGTTTCATAATAGTTCTACTATTATATTCTGATGAAAGCCTGGTCCGCATTTGTGACAACTTACCCCATACAGTGTGCTGACAGGCCCTGTTCTTATAGCAGTCAGGGTGTTAAATCAACCGGATCATGGTTTTATGGTCCATAATAGCAGAATAGAATATTTAACTGAGGGCTGCAGTTTTGTCTAAGATTAATGTGTAATCAGATTTTTTTTTTAAAGAAACTAACCCTGATAAATCTGAAATATGATCACAATATTGAGTTTTATTAAATGCTAATATATATATATTTTCTTTAAGTTTCAGAGATAAGTGGAACAGATGTACTAGAAGGAACGTCCTGCACCATAAAGCTTCCAACGAAACACATTGACAAATCTAATGAGATCAAATGGGTTCATCTCTCCAGCGGTGAATTAATTTACTGGAAAATGGGAAGATCAAGACAAACACTCTAGGAGCAAAGATGGAAGATGATGGATCATTAACATTTGAAAGTGTTAAAAAGAAGAACACCGGCAGATATACATACTCTGTTATTAATGCTGAAGGAACACAGATTGATACTGGAGACAAGGAAATTATAGTTTATGGTAAGATTATTTGTACCCTACTAACACAATGTGAATATTAACAAAATTAAGATTTAATATTTCTATTGAAGTTTCAGTAGTGTAACCTCTTTTCTGTAACAGCAAAGGCTCCTAAACCTACTGTGATGATCAACCGTGATGCTGATGGGAACGCTTTGCTCACGTGTGACGTTGGAGACCGTTCAGATCTGACTGTATCCTGGTATAAAGAAGACAAAATCATCCAGAATGAACAAAAAATAAAACTGCTCTTGACATCTGCTCAAGTACAGGAGAATAAACCGTACTCATGCAGTGTAAGCAATCCTGTCAGCAGTGAGCAAAGTAACAACGTTACAGTATCATGTAAGTTGTTTTTATTTCAAATGTTTCTCATTTGCCGCCAGACCTGCTGTTTCTGTGAACTGAATGAATCCTGCAGAGTTGTATTAAAGACTAATATCATCTTATTACAGTCTTAAATACATGCAGAAAAGAGCTACTAGAGGGAACATCCTGCATCATCCAGCTGCCAACAAGAAACAATGACAAACCTAATGAGATCATATGGACCCATCTCTCTAGTGGTGACTTCATTCTCAGGAACGATGGGAAGATCAGGAAAAACACTCCAGGTCTATCAATGGAAGAAGATGGATCATTATCATTTGAAAGTGTTGGTCTGAACAACACCGGCAAATATAGATACACTGTTTTTAATGCTGAAGGAACACAGATTGATGCTGGAGAAAAGGAAATTCAAGTTTATGGTAAGGGACAAATGTTTACACCACCATAATTACAAAATAAGAGCGTGTAGTTTCAGTAGGAAATAACCACCATGTTTCTGTCACAGCAACGGCTCCTAAACCTACTGTGACGTATGAAACAAGGAAGGTGCTCATTTGTAACATTGGAGACCGTACAGATCTGACTGTATCCTGGTATGTAGGTGACAAAATCATCCAGAATGAAAAAACCCACATCTGGTCTTGACAACTCAAATATTTACTCATGTACTGGAGAATAAACCATTCTCATGCAGTGTAAGCAATCCTGTCAGCAATGAGAAAAGTGACAGCTTGGCAGTATTAGGTAAGTCATTCTTCAGTGTATTGACTTTGTTATAATTATTTATTCAATATTTAATCTTTATCTTTTTTTTAAATGCTCTTCATCTATTCTAAATCATGATCTTTTGAGCTTTTGAATAGACCTGACCTTGAATACTGATGTCAAATGACTAACTCAGAACATAGAATCATATTTTACATAGGCAGTCAAATAGTTTGTCAAACGTTACAATTATTTACTTTTAAAAATAAGAAAGGAAAAAAACATATAATACATGTTAATTTGAATAAACTTAAATTTTAAGTCAGCAAAAAAATATTTATACATTTTAAACGAAGAGTAAATTAAATCAACGGTTTGACTAATATTGTGCATTTTAAAGACCATCTAATGAAAAACTGTGGTCCGTTTACTGTATTATGCATGATTCATGACATCTTTTCTTGTCTTGTCATGTAAAGGCCCAGGTCTTAAACTCTTTTAGACCTTCTGTGTTGTTAAAGTGTGTTCTCGTGATCTGTAGCCAATACAAAAGACAATAACAAAGAGACGTCTTCGTTACCTCTAATATGAGCATTGTATTTTCAACAAAAGGAAAAGTGATCGAACTTTAAAGCTGCCGCTGTTCTTGTGGAGCTTTAAAAGTTCACACCACAATCCTCTACGCTCATCAGCGTAATTAAATACCAAATCTTAAACTTACATTTATTTGATCCAAAGCTGAATAATAATAACAGTCATATAAATATAATTATAAATTACCGAATGAACCTATAAAGATATCTTCTCAGAGTTATTTATTTGTCATAATTAACCGGCTTACAACAGGAAAACAAAGCATTTTGCCACAGTTTTCTGTGAAAACATATGTATTAGATTCTAGGAAACAGATCTAAAACCAGATTTAAACAAGCTCCTCCTTATATCCTGTATACAGACCAATGCCGTAACCATAGAGGGACCAATTGTTTCATTTAAAAAAATGATAATAATAAATGGTTATGGAAATTCTAGATCTAATTCTAGTTTGTGTTACATTTGCCGGTCAGCAAACAAACACAACTGTCACGAATCTGGTCACCACACTACAGCTACACATCACCCATGGACTACAACTCCCATCATTCACTGCACTACGACACACACATATCCACCATTACACTAATTACACAGCTGTCACCAATCACTAATCTACCCTGATTGTCTTGCCACACCTGTACCTCATTTACTCACCCACATATAAGCAGCACACTTCCCTACACATGGTGCGAAGTCTTGTTTTGCCCCGGCTGACATTCTGAGCGTTTCCCCTGTTTTCTGATTCCCTGTGTTTACCTGGACTGCCTATATACTCTGACCGTTTGCTGCCTGCCTTTTTGACTCTGCCTGCCTTTCGATATCCTCTCTGTCTGCTGCCTGCCCCGACCTTTGCATTGTCCCTGTTGCTGATTCTGCCTAGCCTTCATTATTCCTGTTACTGCCTTTGACCCTTGCCTGTTTGACCTCTTGTCTGAAATAAAGCTGCTATTGGATCTAACCTCACTGTCTCATCATTACAACAACAAAGCTTTATTTAAAATCCCCAAATACTCAGAAGAACACAGGAATCCACTAACCATGCATAAACTCTTATTTGCACACATCCACTCTTATTTTTCATGCCTAATATGTCATAAACACAAACTATTTCTTGTCTTGTCACATTCTGTTTGGAATACTTTAGTCATTTTTTAGATGTATTCATAATTTAGCAAGCATTATGTAAATAAATATACATTCCACTATAGCATGTGTCATTTAAAATATTTTAATTAAATATTGTGACACATATAGCCTATTGGAAATATTGAATATTGGATTACACCAACGTGTTAGCACTGGCCATCAAAACAAATCGACAACCACCACATATAATAGATCAGCTCTACAGTCGTGTACAGTCTAATCAGGGTTTCCCAGCTGGGGGTTTCTAAGTTACTGAAAATACAATAATTCAATCGAATGTCAAATTAAAATGGGGAAGAACAATTCATTGAAATGAAACTGAAATTGTGATGTAATTTATAAATTCACTTATAGATAGATAAAGTTTTCATAAAAGATATGTTTAGTTCAAATCATTTTTTGAAACACTTAAAGATATAAATACAAAATATAAAACACAAAACATACTACCATGTGACAATTAACCATAAACATGTAAATTGGTTGTTTATTGTTGTTTAGTTGTTGTGTAAATTAGTTAATTATTGAAATGTCAACTCTTATGGAAAATATTTGACTGTTTTAACACCTACAAATGGCAATGTTTTGAACATCTTGTGTTTGATATCTTTCAGAAAATAAGGAGCTCATAGAGTTCTGAGGAAGCTCCAGATTCGACCAAAACCGATCCGAACGCAGTGAAAACAGCTCGTTACAGATGACAACCTGAGTGTTCATGCTTCTCTAAACACACCTTATTAATTCAATTTTTTATTTCAATAAAGGCCATAACAAGATGCATTCACAATTTACATTTGATGATTCAATGTTACTGTTTATTGGTTCCTCCCTTTGCCTTGGTCTCTAAATTTAACAGAAATAAATGAAATAGTCGTGGTCAGAATTATTGGCACCCTTGATAAATAGAAGTATGATCTGTATTTGATTTGTACCTTTTGTGCTTGCATACAAAAAAAACTTTTACCAAGTAAAACTAATGACAGTGGGGGAAAATCGCTTTATGAAATAAATGTTTAGCTAATAATACACTCAATTCCCACAATGTTTGGTATCCCTAGTAATTATTGTGTGTAATATATTTCTGTAGCACTTTCCAATTCATATGAACACGTTTAGCACACCGGGGTGAAGATGACATTATCCAGACCTGACTTTCTGTTTCATAGGATTATAATTATGAGGAACACAAAAGACAAATTCCTTTAATCATCAGAAAAGTCTCAAATAAATTAATATATGAATACAAAATTATAATCTATCTCCACATGTTATTTGGGAGGGAAAAAAACAAGAAAAGAAAACGCTCTCTTCTGTGTTTTGCTTCAAGAGAGCAACCATACATTTCTGTTGTCTTTCTTTCTTTCTTTCTTTCTTTCTTTCTTTGAATGAATGATATATAATAGTTTGAGAATGATATACAAAAGTACCCTATGTGCCCAATCAAATATACTGCTGTATCTTTAATGTTGTGGGTCTTCTTTTCTTCTGGAGGTCCTGGACATCTTATTCAGATATACACAGCATTATGGACTCTATTAAATACAGATAAAACAAATGTTAAATTAATAAAAAAATCAAAACCTGACTGCCTCTGTTAGAAATCTTATAACAAGCCAAGGCTGAATCTTCTATCAGGACAATGATCAATCAATCAATCAATCAATCAATCAATCAATCAATCAATCAATCAATCAATCAATCAATCAATCAATCAATCAATCAATCAATCAATCATTCAGATAAAAAGAAACATCAATATAAAAAAGAGGGTCACTGAGCACCAAATTAAGGTTCGTCCATAGCTATTCCAGTCCCCTGACCTGAACCCTTTAAAGGCTACTGGATAATAGTAACCAATAGCATAATTTAAGCATTTTAAATGATTTAAGCATCGTTTTGAACAAAATCACTTTTAGGTCTGGATACTTTGAGTTATTTTTTGTTAACAATCCAATCAAATTCATGGTTTCACAAAAAAGGAAAGAAATCACAGTATGAAAGTTTGCAAATGACAACTCACCTCAAGTTTGTTTTGAGTTTTAACCAAATGGTAAACACAGATGAAAGAAATATGTTTTAAAAGATAAAATACAACAGTAGTCTTACCATAACAGGGCGGTACAAACAGGAAAAGTAGGATAAAAACCATGCTGATTGAAACAATGGCAATCCAAATGACAAATCCCAGAAAATCTAATAAAACAAAAATGTTAAGTTAATAAAACAATTTCACAACTGCACACATTTAAGTGATTAGATTTAGGTTTTTAAAGGGATAGCTCACGCAAAAATGAAAATTCTGTCATTAATTACTCCCTATCTACCCTTATATCGTTCCAAACCTGTAAGACCTCTGTTCATCTTCAGAATACAGATTAAGGTGTTTTTGATGAAATCCGAGATCTCTCTGACCCTCCATAGACAGCTAGGGTACTTCCACAATCACGGTCCAGAAACATAGGCAAGGCAAGGCAAGGCAAGTTTATTTATATAGCACATTTCATACACAGTGGTAATTCAAAGTGCTTTACATAAAAGAAAGTGAAATAATCATTCACAGCAATAAAAACAAGGAGTTAAAAATAATAAAATAAGGAATTTTAAAATGATATAGAAATTGATTTAAAATGAAATTCAAAACAGTTAAATAGAAAAGAATTATACATAAAATACAATGCAGTCAGTTCGGACGTAGCACAGTGCTCATTCAACAAAAAGCTAAATAGATGCTACATAGCAAGGAGGTCGGTAAAACATCAGTGGTGCAGTGCAAAGGCAATTTTATGAAGCTATGAGAATATTTTTGTGTGCAAAGAAAACAATAAAGTTAACAATAACTTTATTTAACAAGTACTTTTCTTCTGGGTCAGTCTAGGGGGGCCTATGGGGGGCCCATTATGGCGAGCATCACGACGCATGCGTGTGCTGCTGTTGATGTGGAACATGAATGCACTGAGCCTTGTTTATGAGCAGAGGAAAGCATGTGTATGTGACGCGGGACTCTCCATAATCACAGCCCACGGTGACTCTGGGAATTGTTGAATAAATTCATTATTTTGGGAGGTATTTTTCCCACAAAAAGTATTCTCATAGTGATACAGAGGAGGCTCCTGTACCGCCTCCCTCGCACCACCAGAGGGAGCCGTCCCCTGAATATTAACCATCCCCATTCGGACTCCACTTCCCATCATTCCTCATACCTGGGACTGACTGATCATCCACACCTGCAGCTCATTTACACACACACACATATAAGCCACACACACACACACGGACTCCTTGCGAAGTCTTGATTTGCCCCGGCTGTCTTTTCTGAGCGTTATACCCGTGTTTGAATTCTGTGTACTTTACCTTGGACCGTTTCCTGTTATTCTGATTGTTTTCTGCCTGCCCCGACCTCGGATCGTTTCACCTGAACTGTGTTTGCTAGCCGCCTGCCCTGACCCTCCGCCTGGTACTCGACCTTGTCTCTGTCTAACCCCTGCTGTTCTGCCTTCTGCCGGTATTTGACCCTGTACTGTCTGACTATTCTCATTAAAAGCTGCAAATGGATCCAAACGCTTCTGACTCATCACTACAGAAGACTTCGCCAAACAGCGATCCAGCGGCTCTCTCACAGCTATCCACAGATCTTGCTGCACAGGCTTCACAGCTCACCTTGCACCAACACCAATTGACCCGGCTTTCTACATTGACCGAGGAACTGGTCAGAGCCCTGCAAGGACTCAGCGTATCATCCTCCGATGCCGCCTCTCAGCAGGTCCCAATCCGAAGCAGTTCCCCACCTGCCCAGACACCCCCAATCAGCCCACGACTTGCTTTCCCCAAGAAATTTGATGGCGAACCCGCCAGATGCAAAGGCTTCCTACTCCAATGTTCACTTTTCGTTGACCAACAGCCCTCACTGTACCCCACAGACTCAAGCCGCATTGCTTTTGTTTGCTCGCTACTTACCGGGAAGGCGCTGGAGTGGGTCACCGCTGTCTGGAGGATGGACGGTTCGTCATTTCCCACCTTCAATATATTCCTCCAACGTTTCCGGGAGGTTTTCGAACATCCAACCGAGGGGAGAAGTGCGGGTGACCAGCTATTGACTCTCTCTCAAGGGAGAGAACCGGCTGCAGAATACGCCCTGTCATTCCGAACCCTCGCGGCTCAGACTACATGGGTAGAGTACACGCTAAAGCTACGGTCAGAGCTGGCCTGCCGGGATGAGGGGAGGAGCTTGAGTGAGTTCATTGATCTTGCCATCCAAATCGACAATCTGATCCGCTCTCGACGTTCAACTCGAGCCACGTCCGCTACATGCCAGAAACCACCACCGTAGCCGAGCCCATGCAACTAGGATTCACTCACCTCACACCGGAGAAACATGAACGCTGCATACAGAACCATCTATGCCTTTATTGCGGTCAAGCCGGACACATGACAATTTCCTGCCCGGCCAGGCCGGTGTCCAGTTCTCGCTCGGTGAGTGTCAATTCCCATTGCACAACTTCTGCATCAAGCATTAAGTTACCGGTCAAATTGTTTATCCGAGATAAGATAATTACCAAGACTGCTCTGATGGACTCAGGGGCAGCCGGTAACTTTATATCACAGGATTTCGCCCTGCAACATAAGCTGAAACTAACTCCCTGTGACTCCCCCCTGGCAGTGGAGGCGTTAGACGGCCGCCCTCTCGGTGAAGGAAGGGTTCTACGCATCACCGAGGAAGTCAAGTTGCAAATAGGAACCCTGCACTCTGAATTCATCAAATTCTATGTCATCCACTCACCCAATCACTCTATAATTCTTGGTCTTCCCTGGCTGCGCACACACAATCCACACATCTCTTGGAGAGACGGACAGATTGTTCAATGGGTCGCTACATGCCCTGAACATTGTCTCTCAAAGATTCCCCGAGCTTCAAGTCAGGCATCTTCCCCGCCGGTTCAGAGTACGGAGGGTCTGCACCTACCACTACACATAGCATCATAAAATTACAGTTAAACCAATGTCACATTTGAACCATTTTAACGATGTCCTTACCACGTCTTTGTGCCTTGACCATGGTAGGGCCCTTGCTGCCTTGGATTTCATCAGAAATATCTTTATATATATCAGTGCTTTTTAAAAGCCTAAGTACTTTTTTCATGATTTGGGAGAGATGCTAGTCAAGTTTAAATCGGTTTGGAGAAGGAGAATGAGCTCTGGCCTGTATAGTCTTTTGTCAAACATTATGCAGTGGCGGTTCTTTGTGGTGATGGTGGTCTTGTTTTTAGTCTTACATGTTTGTGCCAGACCTTGACATTGAACCTTTGCTATGAACGTACACAAGATTGCAGCAATAAATTATGAACGCTTATTGAAAGATCAAACCAATGCCACACGTTTGTGTTTTCTATTTCTGTACTTCCTCTCTATTTGCTGTTTGCACCTCCAGTGTATTGTTAAAAGACATAAACCTCGTACATGTGCAAATCTGCACAAAACAATATAAAGAAAATAAATGAAAATAAGTATTTCTATGTGCTTTTAAACTGTAAAAGCTTTTCACTGAGCTGTTTTTCTTATTTTTCAAGTTCTATATTTTCTCCTTAGCTCCATGTCTCAGTAAGCTTTGGGAGTTCATTTTCTCCATCTCCTATCCTAAAAAGCCTGTCTTGGATAGATTGACCAAAAATTAGCTCCTAAAACTTACTGCCCGATTCTGGAAGATAAAAACAGAGGATGTGGTGCTGGTCCTTCATGAGTCGCTTTCAACTTATCTGTCTATAAAGCCTATACAAAATTAGTCTTCATGTATTTCACAACACTTCAGTTATTCTTATTAAGTGAGGGTCATTTTTGTTAGGATTTTTTACCCAAGAGACTCCAGGACGGTTGCAGTTATGGAAAATGGAGGTGCTGGAGACTATATGAAGAGCTATTTTCCAAAACGCGATAAACGCCAAATAAAAAAAAAATGAGTTCGTCATGCCATTTTGCTGTGTACTGAACCTATTCACTGCTCCATCAATGTTTCATCCCAAATCGCTATATTTCCTTGTTTAAAATGTACTGCAAGATGCAGTTCTTTTCTGAACCTGTTTTTAGCCTAAATGCGATATGTCCTCTCGACCAATCAGAATTCGTTCGATGCAATCGTTCGATGCTTTGAAGCGTTTGTTTGTGCTCAGTCTTCAAAATGAGTGCTTTAAACTCTAATAACACTTTTGATGGCCTGGATGAGCCAGTGAGACCTACACCTGGGGGTAGAAAATGCAGACTGGACAAAGAAAATCACAAAAAACAGGTGGCGCGTTAATACCCACTGTGGGATGTCAATGTAACAGATGTGTATGCCAGTAAGGGCTGTGTGTAAACCTCACTCTCCTGACCTCAAAAAGAGGCGCTCTAGCAACTGACGCTAGAGGCTGTAGCCTTTGGCGTTCCTTGTTAGAGCGCCCGCCTCCCGCGCCCGAAACCCGGGTTCGAATCCCGCTCGGTGTGATGGTGCGGACCCGGGGGGGTTACATCAACACAAGGCTGGTGTGACCGTTTTATAGTATGAGTCCCTGATGTCATATGTTGCATGTTCTCTTTTTTTTTAAGACATAAACCAACATTTAAAAAAAAAAAGGATGGATTTGTAGCGTAAAAAAAAAAAAAATTTATGATCGACAATATTGTTGTTTAATTTAACAATCATTGTTTAACATGTTCAGACTGAGCCAACAGACCATTTTAACATGATAAATTGAATATTAACTAAATGTATGGGTCTAGGTAAAAAAAAGTCATTTTCATGAAAACTATTAAAATGGATTTATAGCGTTTTGGAAAAGAGCTCTTCAAATGGTTCCTGATGGTTTTACACCTAATTCTTTACATCGATTCTTAATTATTTTGTTGGTAACGTGTCTTTTCTTCTCCACCTGTTATTGTCTAACCCTGCTGACCCAGTGAGCATTTCACTGACCAATGGTTATGCCTTATGTAACCCCCCCGGGTCCACACTGCCACAACTCGTCGGAGCGGGTCTCGAACCCGGGATTCCGGTGCAAAAGTGCAAAAATTATATACAATGTTAGAATGTATGTGGGAGCGAGACACACACGTTGCGGGAGTAATAGTCATAAACTCAGCGGGAGCGGGCTTAAGAAAACTGTCCCGCGCAGGCTCTAGGCTGTGCACCAACACACACGCTAAGTTTTTTGCGCTATCCTATCTCCACCCCATTCATTACTGCCATTTCGTTCTGTCTTTGACAGCACATATAGGACATTTTTTGAAATAGCGCCATAAACAAAATGTATTTCAAATTTAATTCAAGCACTTTATATTATATATTATATTCAACTTTATTTCCAGACTCAAGGTCCATTAGCAAGAAACAGACAATACAAACAAAAGCAGTTCACATTAAAAAAGACAATTATGCCAATACTTCCTCATAGAGGATTGATATCGCACTTCAGTAAGCCTAGGATTTGTCAACAACATTATAATAGTATTACGTGAATTGTCCAGCCGACAAATAAATGTATACATCAAATTTCTCATTAAAGCAGGGAATGATTGTACTCTTGCTTTACAAAATAAATCACTTGCACTGCAGGATCCTCATACAATCATTGTATGCAACCTGAAGCTTACATAGGCTCTCTTTCTTAAACTTAAACCACAAGGGAGCAGTATAAAAAGAAGTACAATAAGCTCTAAAAAGGTCTATCTTTACCTTATCTGAACACATCTAAAAAATTTTCATCAACATATTTTCTTGAGCATATAACTTACGACGTTGCCTATACATATCATCATCACTTACTCATTTTATTATTAATGATATGACCTAAATATTTTGCAGTAGTACATTCATTTAAAACTTGCCCTGATAAATACAAATCTGGGAAATTCTAATCTCTATGTTCTTTGGTTCTTCATATTATGGCAACACTCTTTTTGTATTGTATTGCACATCATATCTAATCCCATAATCAGAACATATATTAAGCAACTGTTGAAAACCAGCACTACTTGGGGAAAAACAACTAGATCATCAGCATACATATAGTGATTGACTGTGGTATTACCAAGCATACATCCAGTCCTACAGTCACTTAGTTCTTCTGACAATTCATTCATATAAACATTAAAAAGAGCTGGTGAAAGTAAACTTCCTTGGCGCACTCCATTACTTACTCTAAATGAATCTGAAACACAATTGCCCCACTTTATCTGCATACTTTGATTCGTGTACCAATATGTCAAAATTCTTAATATACTATTAGGTATGCCCCTTTGTCTTAGTTTACTGAACACTTTTGATGATTAACTCTATCGAAAGCTTTAGAAGCATCAATAAAGCCAATTATAACAGTGGAATTTTGTCTTTTATACAGTTCTACTACTTCCTTCAGAGCATATATACACAAATCAGTACTATGGTGAGCCTTAAAACCCAACTGATTATCTGTGGTATCAAGATAAATACCTAATCGATCTAATATGATTCTTTCCAAAACCTTTGACACAACACTCGCTAAAGCAGTTGGTCTATAGTTATCCAAACTACCTACCTTACCAGCCTTATATTTAATAACAGGCAACAAGGTTACTGACAACATAGACTCTGGCAGCAGCCCATGTATCATAAAACCAGTGAAGCAAATTGCGAGAAGGACCACAAGCCTAAAGCTCGCAAATTTTAGGTGTTCAGCAGTAATTTGATCTAAACCACCAGTTTTCTGTTCCTTAAGCAGAATTATTGCTTGATAAACCTCATTTGTTGTAATACTTCCTGTATCCATACTAGAAACTACTTCCACTATACCTGGCTCACTCTTTACACAATTAAACAGAGTATTATAATGCTGTCTCCACAGCTCTGCTATATTCTCAGCTCCAGAGACACCCTCAATAGAGCATGGTAATGTCACATTACTCCTATGTATTGATCTTACGTCCTTCCAGAAGGCATTCATATTATTACATAGTAGATTTTCCGCCATTAAATCAGCTCTCATCACTGGTTCATGTTTACAAATATAACGAACTGCATATTTATACTTGGCATTAGTTAACTTTTTCTGGTCCAAAAGCTGGCCTTGTCTGGGCCTACCAGCATTATCCCATGCCTTACATTTACATTTTACATTTAGTCATTTAGCAGACGCTTTTATCCAAAGCGACTTACAATTGGGGAATACATAAAGCGATTAATCTTGAAGAGGCAAACAGACAGAGGAAGTGCCCCTAACACCAAGTCTTGGGCATTGTTCAAATAAGTACACGCTAGCAAGGGAAGGAGAGAAAAATACAGAGAAAGATGAAGATTTAGAAAAAGTGAAAGTTTTTTTTTTTTTTTTTAAGTAGTCAAGTAGAGTTGAAAGAGATGAGTTTTCAGTTGTTGCTTGAAAATTGATAGGGATCCAGCATTCCGGATGGGGGTGGGAAGATCATTCCACCGGCCAGGAACGGTGAAAGAGAATGTTCTGGAGAGTGATTTTGAGCCTCTCTGTGATGGTACCACGAGGCGTCGCTCACTAGCAGATCTCAGGCTTCTGGAGGGGATGTAAATTCGTAATAGTGAGTGGAAGTAGGTGGGTGCTGAGCCTGTGGTTGTTCTATATGCAAGCATCAGTGTCTTGAACTGGATGCGAGCTACAACTGGTAGCCAGTGCAAGGAGACAAAGAGAGGAGTAACATGGGCTCTTTTGGGCTCATTGAAGACCAGTTGTGCCGCTGCATTCTGAATCATTTGTAGAGGTTTGATTGTGTTTGATGGAAGTCCAGTCAGAAGAGCATTGCAGTAGTCCAGTCTAGAAATGACAAGGGCCTGGACAAGAAGTTGTGCAGCATGCTCTGTCAGAAAGGGCCTGATCTTTCGGATGTTGTGTAGTGCAAACCTGCGAGATCGAGCAGTCTTGCAATGTGCTCTTTGAAGGTCAGCTGGTCATCGAAGATTACACCAAGATTTCTGACCGAAGATGATGGGGTAATTGTTGATGAACCTAACTGAATCGTGAAATCATGCTGTAGAGTTGGAGTTGCAGGGAAGACAAGAAGCTCAGTCTTTGCCAGGTTGAGCTGTAGATGGTTTTCTTTCATCCACGCCGAGATGTCCGCCAGACAGCCTGAGATCCGTGCAGCTACCGTTGGATCATCTGGTCGAAATGAGAGATAGAGCTGTGTGTCATCAGCGTAGAAATGGTAGGAGAAACCATGTGCCTGTATGATGGGAGCCAGTGATGTAGTGTATGTGGAGAAGAGGAGGGGTCCAAGAACCGATCCCTGGGGAACCCCAGTGACCAATCGATGTGCTTTGGATACCTCCTTAAAAGCTTCCTTTGCTTTTTTATGATATGCTGATACATACTTTCTCCACCCTGGCTTACTATGATATTTCTTGACAGGGCAAGTAAGATATGGTCTACTAGCCTCATGCAGAGATCTCACAATATCATCATACATATCACAAAAGGCTGTACCATGGGAAATATCATTACAATTCACATCTGAACACAAGATTGCATCTCTGGGTAATACTACCTAATTCAACAGAGTGTCCGTTTTCCCATAATAAGTTTTAAGATCTTCATCTGTAATTTTAGACCAATCTACTTTTACCAAAACAGCCCTCTTACACTCATAATTAATCTTGGGCAGACTTTCAAAATCAATAATCCTTAAAAATGGTACATGATCAGATATAGATTCCCCGTATACAATTGCCATTGACTTTATAATATCATGAGCCTCAGCTGTACTAATACAATGATCAAGCCATGAAGTTGTATGCCAGGCTTAACTTATATAGGTATAACTGTCCTTAGGTAACAACATTTTACTTGATATCTTAAAATTATTATCAACACAAAAATGCAGCATATGCTTAGCAAACATAGAAGAATTGTCAGTAAGATCTGCATTCAAATCCCCAACCACAAAAACACTTGCAGAAATATTTTCATTAATATAAGAGCCAATAAAAGCAAGTCTACTTAAATATTCGTCCTCGTTTTAATGACATTCATAAGGTGCATAGACATTAAGGATAATTAACTCTTTACTATAGCAACTTATCCGTACAGCAAAACACCAGTCAACATCAACCTTAATGATATTTATCACTGAGTCCAACTTTGTGTGCCACAAAGTAGCCACACCTCCCGATATCCTTCCTCTCACTATACCCATAGTAAGATCAGTTGTGGACGTGCCAGCACCGTGAAAATTGTCATTAAAAGAGTTCAATTTTCCCAAATCCTGTTTAGATAAAAATGTTTCTTGCAAGCACAGAATATCACAATTTTGCATTAATTTATCTACTAATGTGCGTCGGGCCTTATCCCCAACGCTGTCACCGACTCGCAGTCCACGGCAATTATAGGATATAATCCGCATATTCAGATCAAGTGCACTGATCAGCAGTAGCCCCCTCCGTCTCAGACGCACCTGACGTGGAGGCAGCTACATTAGCCCCCAACGCTCTCACTTTGCGTGGCTCATAATAACGATGAACAACTGAGCCTTCAGGCTACAGCTCCGGGCTGTACATCTCCGTCACATTGATACACTCACTTTAAATGAACTGTATCTATTGTTCATAGTGTCAATACGTTGACAATTCACATCTCGGCCAAGCTTTTCTTTAAGGTAGTTTGACAAAGTTTCAGCATTGAGATCTGGAGTAAATTTGGTAGCAACACACTTACCAACATGGTTCGCACCACACTTATGTTCCCTCGTGCCCCTGTACCAATAATAGGCTTAGGCATCCTTTGTTTAGCTTTACCAGCTCGCTCTTTAATCGGAGATGTTTGGCCATCCACATAATTCCTTCTGCGTCTGCCATGTTTCACTACCAGACTCCATTCTGATGATTTCCGTTGCTCCTCCGATGTCATGAAAGTAACGTTAGACTCCTCAGCCGCCGAAGATCCCACGCCACTTACAATCCCCTCCAGGCCCACATCACATTCCACAGAGGGCACCTGCCATTTCTCCCTCACAGGCATTTTTAAGCTCACACAGTGAATCCAAACCATGCCCTCCTTCACGACTTATTTCTAGCTGCCTCTCCACATTGGGCACTCTGTTATAGATGATCATAGTAGCAGCTCGTAGATCTTCCCCAATATCCGCCTGTAGTTTCACTGCATGCCGTAGCGTGTTCACCTCACTGTGCAGGCGCTCCATCTTACAGAGCAGGCTTGAAACATCCACGTTGTTAAAATGTTACAGGTGGTAACTCGTCCAAAAAGTGTGACACAAATCGTGGAATGTTTTCGCCACACTCATTAAGCACTTTTAAGCAACTTTTTATATTATTTACATATTTCTGACTGCCTTAACATGCCACGCACCGTTGCTTAGTGCCCGGACAGAGCTCAAACAGCAGTTTTTTCGACGACTCAATCCATTCAGAATCAAAAGTATTCTAAGCAACCAGAATTATTTGATCCTGGCTCATCGTTCTTATTTTAACCGAGAGGAAATTAAGAAATTCATCCTCTACGATTATTTTACCATCCACAGTCTCATAAATTGTAAGTTTTAATCTAGGTTTGATTCTAGGTCGACTAAGCTCAGAGGCAGCTGAGCTGCGACCCACTCGATCCGCCATTTTGTCTCAAACATAGGTCACTTTAAAGGACCTTTGTTTGTTTTCAAGTATTTCCAGGCCTTGAATCCATATGTCTGAAATTCAAGTATACTTTCAAGTACTTTCGAGAAGCGTGGGAACCCTGAAATACACTGGAGGTGCAAACAGCAAATACAGAAGAATTTCAGAAATAGAAACCACAAACATGTGGCATTGGTTTGATCTTTCAATAAGCGTTCAGAATTTATTGCTGCAATCTTGTGTACGTTCATAGCAAAGGTTCAATGTCAAGGTCTGGCACAAACATGTAAGACTAAAAACAAGACCACCATCACCACAAAGAACCGCCACTGCATAATGTGTGACAAAAGACCATACAGGCCAGAGCTCATTCTCCTTCTCCAAACCGATTTAAACTTGACCAGCATCTCTCCCAAATCATGAAAAAAGTCCTTGTGTGGAAGAGAGAAAATTAAGATTGCAAATATCAAACTAAACATGTAGCTAAACCTAACAAAGTTATTTTTGTGAAATATTTGACTGTTAAACAGTGTTTGAGCTGTCGTACTGTCTTCTAATAAATGACACTTGCATTAATATTTTAATACCTAATTCTAATGCAATGACATTCAGATATTTTAAGTGTGAATATTAACACTTGGTGAGTGTAACTGCAACTTCTGAAGAAAAAAGTGCATCACTTATTAAACATAAAATCTGACTGTGATTTTCCTATTTAGTAAATGATGTTAAGGAAAATCGCTGTCTTACAATTAAACAGATCTCTCTCATAGACCGGATCACTGGTCTCTTCACTCACAGCGTTCTTGAGTGTGCATGTGTAGAAGTTTCCTGGATTTCTTGTGTTTGTGACTGTGATGAACTCTCCTGGCGTATGGTTCTTCGTGCCCTTCAGTGTGTCTCCAGCAGAATTCTTCCAGATGATCGTTCCACTGTATTCACATCTTAAATACGTAACATCAGGGTTACTGCTCTTCTCTATAGTTATCTCAGGTTTGGGGACCCGCTCTGTGAAAGAAACAGTGAAAAACTTCCACAATGGTATCAGACTGTAATATCATAGTATTTTAATACAAATCATAACTTACACTAAGAAAGCACTATTATATCATGTATTTGATACACAATACAGTGACATAATCATTCTGTACAATATATACTATGGTACTGAATGATTGTTACACCTGATTATATTTTTACATTGTGCTCCATAATATGTTCACTGAACACAGTGGAGTTCAAAGCACATGATAATACCTTGCTAACTTGTGTTAGCATAATATTATTATTATTATTATTAATTACAATTAACAAAAACATATATTAACAATGCAAAACTAATAATACTTTTACAAAACATAAAAAAATTGAAGCTAACAGATTTACAAGCTGTATTATATATTACAAATATATTAAGATATAATGGTTTTACAGTATTAATATTAATGAATATAATAATCAAAATCTTCTCACCCATAACAGTCAAGGTGAATCTTTGTTGCTGCTCTCTACTGTTGATGTCGATGGTATAAATTCCACTATGCTCGACTTTTAAATTAGTTATAGTGATTTGTCCAGTTTTCTCATCAAGAGTTGTGAAGCCTTGGAATCTCGGATTCGGGGTGTTAATACCTTCATCATCCCATTCAATCGCTTTTACAACCACTCCATCACCGTTTATCTGTTTCCATGTGATGCTGGTGAAAGGAGATCCTAATTTGTCTGGACGAAAAGAAACTGTCTCACCCACTGCTTTCTTCTCATCTCCACCTAATTCATAAAATATGAGAGAGTTAGTTAACGTTCAACAAGCAAGTATCTGATATTCACTACAGTCATTTATAATTTGTATAGAATTAGGTTATACTTCAGTATAATTTAAAATTAAACCGCTTTAGGCTTGACAAAAACAGATGTTGTTCAATCTTCGATAAAACCTTAAAAACATCATGTACCTGAAACAGCTTCTGTGGTAATGAACATAACGCAGATGGTGACCAACATCAAGCATCGTAGAGACATTTTTGTTATACAAAAGTCATTTTTGTGTAATGCATTGTTCTGCTGTTTTGCTCTGAATGTCTTTTTCACACCTAAGACTGATGGAGAGTAAGAACAGAGAATATAGGAAGTTAAAACGGAAACCACAGACATGCAGCACTGGGTGCTATTGGTTGCTTTTACTGTCTTATGTACATACATCGTAAATTCTTGATGTCTGACACGAGAGTGCATCTGCGTTCAGAAAGACCACCAGCAACCATGACCTACACTATGCATGACTAGATAATACATAAAAAAATGATCATGAAAGATGATGAGAGGGCAGATCTCACTCGCCAGAAGGTGCTCCATTGTGTCTGAATAGAAGTCAGTAGAGAAGATGCTTACGCATAGTCAGCTGAATGAGAAAATGTGTAGCCTTTAATACTGTTAAACTAAATGTATGAAGAAAACTGTTTGATGAACTGCTTGCTATGTTCATACTTCCCTGAGGACGCTCTAAATCTCCTTCTGAATTCATTCAAAATGATTGACATTATGTTCAGTGTATACTATTTTATTAGTTCATGCATACCTTGCAAAAAAAAAGACTATCATCATTATTAGCATAAAACAACTTTTTAACATCTAAATCTTGGTCAAAAGTATGTATGTATATATATTCTATGCTTTTTATATATATACAATTCTTGATTGATTGATTGATTGTTTATTTATAAAGCACATTTAAAAACAACCCAAGGTTGACCAAAGTGCTGTACAGATCAGGAAGCTCAAATATAAAACAGAATCTATAACAATCTATAGGATAGCATACATACGATTAGATTAGGAACCCACACTAAGAAGGTGTGCTTTAAGTTTAAATTTAAAAGAGGAGAGTGATGACACCATTCGGATTGATCCCGGGAGACGGTCTCCACGATGTTTTAACCGTGATCGACGAACAGCAAGCACTCCAAGGTTGCCGGATCTAAGTGCCCTGGACGGATTATGACAACGTAAGAGATCAGATAAATAAGCTGGAGCAAGGCCTTGTAATGCTTTAAAAACAAAAACTAAAACGTGTAATTCGATTCTCTGTTTGACTGGTAGCCAGTGCAGGAGGTTAAAATGGGAGATATATGATCGAATTTGCTGGCTGCTGCATTTTGTACCATTTGAAGGTACAAGTTTTGAAGACAGTAGTCAAGACGTGAAGTAATAAAACTATGTATAACTATTTCAAAGTTCTTTAGAGAAAGAAAAGGTTTAACTTTTGCAAGACGTCGTAAATTATAAAAACATGACTTAACAACAGAATTAATCTGTTTATTGAACTTGAGACCTGAATCAAATAACACACCAAGATTTTTCGCACATGGGGAGACATAAGAACTCAAGTCACCGAGGTCAAGATCACCTAAGTCATAGAAATTACTTGGACCAAACAGTACTATTTCGGTTTTATTCTCGTTTAAGGCCAGAAAATTTTGTGTAAGCCATAATTTTGCTTCCTTTAAACAGGCCAGCAGGACATATATGGAGCTTGAATCATTATGTTTAAAAGGCAGGTACAATTGGGTGAAAAGATACGCCATATTTTAAAAAGATGGAGCCCAATGGCAGCAGGTATAAAGAGAACAATGTTGGTGAAAGAATAGATCCCTGCGGAACACCACAGGAGATGTGCTGCTGGCCTAAAATGATTTTTAGTAGCTTATTTATACACAGTCACCAGGGCTGGGTTACTTGCAGATTGTAGTCTGTTACTGATCCCAAATACATGACACAAATTGTAGTTAGTGACCAGGGCCGTGCAGAGACCTTTGGAGGGGCAGGTGGTCAAAGTATAAAAGGGGCACAAGGAACACGGCTTTTAATAGGGATGTGCTCCTGCTGATATGTGTATCGAAATGGATGCTTCTGTATTGATACAGCAGCAAATGCCATGACGCAGGTTTGAAAAAGAAACGACAATTTTAAGTTGAAATGTTAAAGACATTTTTTGCACCTCTTAACTACTCTGGAATTATATTATTATTATTGTTGTTGTTATTGTTGTTGTTATTGAGTTTACAGGGTATGCTGGTTTTACTGTTGTAAACAATACTGTTGTTGTTGTAGAAAAAATATTCCTGTCTTATTTAAAATATAATTTTATTCTAATCCTGTTAGACTAATCCTGCTCAACAATCTCTTGCAGTGCATGTTTCATTCATACTCGAAGCCAGAGGGCGCTCTCACGCAGAAACTTATGACGTATGGACAAACTCACACGCCTATCATTGTAGCTGAGCTGAATAAAAAACAGAAACGTTTTCACTGATGAAACATGAAGACAATAAACACACAATTGAGAAAATATATAGTTTATGTGGGTTTTTCAAGTTATCTTCAGGTAAAAAATAAATAAATAAACTATATGAAAAATGCAGTACTGATTGACATAGCACTTAGTATAGAAACTATAAAATATATTTCCTGAATTATTCTGTGATAAAAATGGGAAAAGGGTGTTTTTCTAGCCTTTATAAACCAATCATAACATTTTAATTAAGAAAACATTGAACAAAAAGCCGTTCTCGTCAAATAATAATAATTAAGTTGGCTTGTGAAAGCCAACTTACTGAAATCCTATTTAAACTTATTATTATTATTATTATTCTTCTGAGACTAAATTTCTGACTGCTACTCCTCCTAGAGCTTTAACTCTACAGACTCCAAACTCATCCCAAATCTTCAGACTGATCTCGCGGGGTGTGCTATATCTTTTCTAAGCGATCGGGTTTATGCTAATCGTACAATTAGCGAAAAACCGCGCAAAAAAACGCATCGACAATGCATTGCGGCAAACTTCGACGGGTTGTAGCGCAGAGCGAGAATTTCGTAGAAACTTGTGAATCACAACATTTGAAGAGGCTATCAAGCTGAGCAAAAAGATACCCCGCAGTGGGGTATAAGTTTTACCCCTGGGGCGCAAGAGCCCCCCAAAAATGTCCCATAGACTTACATGGTGAGGGGACGGCCCATGAAACAGCATATACGTTTAAACTACAATGGTAATCATGCTTTAAACTACAATGGTAATCATGCTAGCAACATACTAATAATGCTAAAATCATGCTAGCAACATGCTAATCATGCTAGCAACATGCTAACAACATGCTAATCATGCTAAAATCATGCTAGCAACATGCTAACAACATGCTAATCATGCTAGCGACATGCTAGCAACATGCTAATCATGCTAAAATCATGCTAGCAACATGCTAATCAAGCTAGCAAACATGCTAATCATGCTAAAATCATGCTAGCAACATACTAACAACATGCTAATCATGCTAAAATCATGCTAGCAACATGCTAACAACATGCTAATCATGCTAGAAACATACTAGCAACATCTAATCATCTTAAGCAACATGTTGAACATGCTAGCAACATGCTAATCATGCTAAAATCATGCTAGTGACATGCTAGCAACAGGCTAATCATGCTAAAATCATGCTAGCAACATGCTAATCACGCTAAAATCATGCTAGCAACATGCTAATCATGCTAAAATCATGCTAGCAACATGCTAACAACATGCTAATCACGCTAAAAACATGCTAGCAACATGCTAATCATGCTAAAATCATGCTAGCAACATGCTAATCATGCTAAAATCATGCTAGCAACATGCTAGCAACATGCTAATCATGCTAGAAACATGCTAGCAACATGCTTATAATGCTAGCAACATGCTAGCAACATGCTAATAATGCTAAAATCATGCTACCAACATGCTAGCAACATGCTAATCATGCTAAAATCATGCTAGCAACATGCTAGCAACATGCTAATCACGCTAGCAACATGCTAGCAACATGCTAATCACGCTAACAACATGCTAGCAACATGCTAATCACACTAGCAACATGCTAAAATCATGCTAGCAACATGCTACCAACATGCTAATCATGCTAAAATCATGCTAGTGACATGCTAGCAACATGCTAATCATGCTAGCAACATGCTAATCATGCTAAAATCATGCTAGTCACATGCTAATAATGCTAGCAACATGCTAATCATGCTAGCAAACATGCTAGCAACATGCTAATCATGCTAAAATCATCTTGAACATGCAGCAAACATACTAATCATGCTAAAATCATGCTAGCAACATGCTAATCATGCTAGCAACATGCTAGCAACATGCTAATCATGCTAGCAACTTGCTAGCAACATGCTAATCATGCTAGCAACATGCTAGCAAACATGCTAGTCACATGCTAATCATGCTAGCAACATGCTAATCATGCTAAAATCATGCTAGCGACATGCTAGCAACATGCTAATCATGCTAAAATAATGCTAGCAACATGCAGAACGCTAATGATGCTAGCAACATGCTAGTCACATGCTAATCATGCTAGCAACATGCTAAAAACATGCTAATCACGCTAGCAACATGCTAGCAACATGCTAATCACGCTAGCAACATGCTAAAATCATGTTAGCAACATGCTAGCAACATGCTAATCATGCTAAAATCATGCTAGCAACATGCTAGCAACATGCTAATCATGCTAGCGACATGCTAACAACATGCTAATCATGCTAAAATCATGCTAGCAACATGCTAATCAAGCTAGCAACATGCTAATCATGCTAAAATCATGCTAGCAACATGCTAAAATCATGCTAGCAACATGCTAGCAACATTCTAATCATGCTGGCAACATGCTAACAACATGCTAATCACGCTAGCAACATGCTAGCAACATGCTAATCATGCTAGCAACATGCTAATCACGCTAGCAAAATGCTAAAATCATGCTAGCAACATACTAGCAACATGCTAATCATGCTAGCAACATGCTAGTCACATGCTAATCACGCTAGCAACATGCTAATCACGCTAGCAACATGCTAAAATCATGCTAGCAACATGCTAGCAACATGCTAATCACGCGAGCAACATGCTAGCAACATGCTAATCATACTAAAATCATGCTAGCAACATGCTAGCAACATGCTAATCATGTTAGCAACATGCTAGCAACATGCTAATCATGCTAACAACACACTAGCAACATGCTAATCATGCTAGCAACATGTTATCAACATGCTAGCAACATGCTAATAATGCTAGCAAAACATTCTAATCATGCTAGCCTAACTTATTCGCTACTTTTAAAACGTAAACTTTTAAAACTTTTAAAACTATTAAAACAAACTTTTAAAACTATTAAAACTTAAACTTTTAAAACTAATAAAACATAAACTTTTTTAACTATTAAAACTTAAACTTTTAAAACTTATAAAACTTTTAAAACTTAAACTTATAAAACTTTTAAAACTTTTTAAACTTTTTAAAACTTTTTAAAACTTTTTAAAACTTTTAAAACTTTTTAAAACTTTCCAAACTTTTTAAAACTTTCTGGTCCGGCTTTCGCAAGCCAACTTAAAGTTTGTTCACAAACTTTTTTATCTAGTTCAATAATATAAGTTTACAAGCACACCGCTCCGCCGAGAACTCCACTTACCGGCACCAGGTTATTGAAGGCATAATTTAATTTATGTGCTCAAGCACCCCCCCACACACACACACACACACACACACACTTTTAAATTAGCTGGTTTAACACATTGATTTAAATATGATAATTCTGTACAATAATGATATAAAAATACAAAGAGAAAGAAAATGTATTCCTTCTGTTATTATTAACAACATGGTGTGCATTAAACATTACATTATGCCAAAATGTCCCGAACTTGGTTTTGTGAAGGAACTGCTGGAGGTTTGTGAGTTTAATGAAAAGCTAATAACTAATTAAACCACAAAAAATTTCATTGGAATAAATTCAAATTCAAATAAACTCAATCAAAACACCATAGAAGAATGATTTAATTTGTTTGAATGTGAAGTGACTATTAACCAAAGTCAGAGAACCATGAACATGCAAATGTGTTACTTAATTAATAAATGAATACCCTAAAATCTCAGGTGGTACTTCAAGCAAATATATTATGTCAAAGAGGTTCGGCCTGCATTACATGTAAATATAAGAAATAATGTGAATTTGTGCATTTTAATGTGTTTGAATGACAAAAGCCTTCCAAAGACATAGCAATGGTTAAATAACCCACTGACTCATAATTCACGGTTCATCAGTTGAAATGTTGAAATTTTTAAGATAATACTTGATTTCTGTAAATCCAGTGTGCTGTGTGGTTTCTCAATTTTCTGTGTAATTACATTCACTTGACTAGTGATGTAATGACTGGTCAAAGGCGTGTGGATCCATTTGCAGTAAAAGGTTTATTAGACAGAGGCAGAATCAAACAGGCAAAGGTCGGCAGGCAAAAACAGGAATAACAGAGGCAGGGCAGAGACGTAAACAATACCAGGCAGAAGTCGGGGTCACAGGCACGGTTTCAGAGTTCTAAGGTCAGGCAGTCCGGGGTCAAACACAGAGATCACAACTAGCAGGATGAATAACGCTCAGAAATGTCAGCCGGGGCAAGAACAAGACTTCGCAGTGTATGCATGGAAGTGTGCTGCTTATATGTGTGTGTGTGAATGAGGTGCAGGTGTGGTGAGACAATCAGGGTTAATGAGTGATTGGTGACAGCTGTGTGATTGGTGTAATGGTGGATGGGAATGTGTGAGTGCAGTGAATGATGGGAGATGTAGTCCATAGGTGATGTGCAGCTGTAGTGTGGTGCAAGAGATGTAGTGAGTGGCAACCAGATTCATGACAAGTGACTGTATACAAGCAGCAGGCTGTTTTAGAAAGGTACATTGAAAGATGAAAAAGAACAATTAGCGAGAACCACTAAATTGTGAATAATGTATTGCTGCTATGTGAATAACATCTAATCAATAAAAAGTAACAGTAGTCGTATTAAGATAATTTAAAAACATATCTTAATCTAATTACAAGTACACATTTTTGGAATCTGATAATGTAATCCAGATTATATGTAATCAGTTATACTGATTACACACTTGGTGCCAGTAAGAGATTATCAAATATTTGCTCATGTAACAGTAGATTCATATTTTCAGGACATTCTTCCTATTCATAAATGTTGGTTTTGTGTTTTGAGCAAATGAAAAACACAGACGATTAAAGGAAACATGTTTTAAATGTTTTAAAATATTAAACACAATATAGTATTAAAGTGAAGAAGTAATTATAATCAGGAAAATGGTGATAATAATCACATCCAGTTTCATACAGATTTATGTTCTTCTCTGCTTAATAATTTACATTGTCTTTCTGCTGTCTAGCCTTAAAATAGATCTCTCTCATCATGGGGTCAATGCATCATAACAAACACAACATCAGGTAGCCTTTAACTCCACTCATCTCTGTTTTTATCAGGTTTGGGGACTGACGCTGTGGAGAAAAACAACAATAACAACAATTGAAAAATGTATTACATTCCAGTTTACAGACGAAATGAACCATTCGGTACGACTATGGCAAGCCGTTCAGGAAATAATTCATGTGTATTGTGTTAATATGGATTGGTTCTCTGGTTTAATGTATGGTTTTATGACAAACACATTTGTTTATTATAATACATTGGTATAAGCAGACATATATTGGTGTATATACATCAGATTGATCACATGCACAAGGCTTTGCTCCTGTATACGTTAGTTTGTTCAAGTAAACATTGGTCTACTCAAATATGCAATGGTTTCCTCTACTATATATTGGTTGAGATAAATCGGTTTCCTCAAGTATACACTGGTTTCTTCGAGTATACTTTGGATTGTATATATATATCGTATATTATGGTTTAGATACATTGGTTGGCTCAGTTATACATTGGTTTGTTCAACTGTATATTGGCTTAAATACGTCGATTTACTTAAGCTTAAGCACGAACATTGGTTCATGCAGTGTTATAAAAACGAACCAATGGCGACGCAGCAGAGATGGCGATGAAACCCACCAGAGCCCGCCAGAATGGGTGGGGCATCTAGCTATATAAGTGGCCGCTTCGCCATAGGATCCTCAGATTTCTTCTCCTTCAGCGACGATATCATTCTTCGCTGATATATGAGACTTGAAGCCTTCTCGCTGTTATCCAGCCTCTGCAGGGGATCAAGACCCTCTCTGCTCTGCTGACTTCGCCACAAACATCCCCGCTCTTAGTGCCTGCAGCAGCCGTGGTCTTATGGTCCCCTGCCGCCATCTAGTGAGCACTTTTAGAAAATTTATCAGCGTTGTTGCAAATTCCGTGCCATTACTGTCGCTCGTGCAGGGCTCCCCTGCATGCCGCTGACAGTCACGGTGAGTGCACTTCCTGCTTGGGCAGCGCTCATGCTGAAGCTGCACTCACCGGGACGGAATGTCCTCATTGTGAGGATATGAGTCTCACTTCTCTGTGCAAACAAATAGCTTTCTTTTCAGAGAGCGACTACGCCCCTCGCGCCCTCCCACTTACTTCCTCCCAGGAACCTGTGAGGAAGAGGCAGCGGGGCAGAGGACATAAGGTCCCGGAGATGAGTGAGCTCAAACCGGCTCAGACCCCGCATGCCTCACTCTCTCCCCGTCTTTTTCTCCCATCCAGACCAGCGTCCTTCTGTGGCTGCGAACGACCGGGTCTCGTTCGGGGGAAGTGAAAATGAGGCCCTGGATGACAGCGTGTCAATAGCTGCCTTTCCATCCACATATTTTTTAGAGATGCACCAATTGCAATTTTCTAGGCCGATTCCCATTTACGATTTTTTTGGAAGTGTGACCTGCCAATATCGATTTTTGCCAATACCATTTTTTTTTCTAAGAACTATAATAGACAGCATATACAAACAAAAATCTATGCAAATTTCAACAAAAACATTTTTACATAATAAAATAAATTATTAAACATTACAATCCTACTAATTTACAGATTTTCTCTCACTTAAAAAACACTGTGACTGGAAAGAGGAAGATATAGTTAACTTAAAATGAGTTGCTGTATGTAACAAAACAGATGTCATTTCCACTGTTTACAAATGGTCATTTTTTTCCCCTATCCTTATTAAATGTGTCATCTTTCACATCAAATTCTTACTTTTTTCAATTAATTCAGTTTGCATATTAAAAAACTGTAGAGTTTTACCATTCAAATTAAATTATTATTAACAAACTTTATTTTCCACTGCTGAGGAAACAGAAGCTGCATCTGAAGTGGTATTAGATGCACGTATACTGCAGCAATTCAAATGCATAAATAATTTCAATTGACTGTCATTATGAATGGGCCACTGAATCAACTGACTCACTCGATTCTTTCAAACACGTGGATTCATTCAGTAACAAAACACCGCTGCCTGTGTGTTGCTCAGAGACACACAAAAGTTCAGCTGTGGCTTTGATCGCAACTATTTTCATCAGCGATTACAATTAACACAACTGTGTTCTCAAACAGCTAGCATTCACCTCCAAACACAGTCAGATAATTTATTCTGTCCTGTCTGCTCTCACTGAGGCGCAAATAATTTATATCATATATGAAAATTATTATATTCAGTGGCTTCTCCTATATTCTTAGTGACATTTAGTGCCACAGTTTACCAGGAAGTGACGTTTTTGTTCACTTTGACTCATTGGATGGAAACGGTGCTTTATTTGCATATGTTTTATGCAATATTCCAGTTTTGCGCATAAGTTAAATTCAAATCTTTGGATGGAAACATAGCTACTGGCTGCATCAGACGCGGCACAGCTATCGGGCTCGATGAACGACCCCACCCTCCTTCTGTCTGTGGAGCCCAGCGAAGTCAAGCCGGGCATGGATGCCGAACTGTTCCGCATCCTGTCCAAGGCTGTGGATGAGCTGGGCTTGGAGTGGTCTCCGCTGTTGTCCCCGCATGGTGACAAACCACTCGAGTCAATCCAACCCCTTGTCACGCGGGCCGAGGCCTGGCAGGCCATTCCCAGAGTGTCAGACTGGATTGTGGGGATAATAAAGTGAGGTTATTCACTTCAATTCGTTCGAAGACCACCGCGCTTCAGCGGCGTGGTTCCCATCTCGGTTCAGACCAAAGATGCACACGTCCTGCACTTCGAGGTAAAGAATTTATTAGCAAAGGGTGCCGTCGAAATGGTCCCTCCAGCCCAGAGCGAGTCAGGCTTCTACAGTCATTACTGCCTCATCCCCAAGAAGGATAGGGGCCTGTGCCCCATCCTCGATCACAGGCTCTTGAACCGCTCCCTCGTGAGATGGCCGTTCAGGATGATTACATTGAAATTTGATCATCGATCCTCTCGCTAATATACCCAGGGGACTGGTTCTTTTCTCTGAACCTGAAAGACACTTACATTCACATCCAGATAGCCCCCCATCATAGGCGGTTCTTGAGATTCGCCTTCGAGGGAGTGGCTTATCAATACACGGTCCTACCCTTTGGACTGTCCCTGGCTCCTCGCACTTTTACAAAGTGCATGGACGCGGCTCTTTCCCCTCTGAGGCAGATGGGAATCCGCATTCTCAACTACCTCAACGACTGGCTCATGCTAGCCCAGTCAGAGGCAGAGTTGCTATCACACAGATCCCTCCTTCTCAGCCACTTAGAATGCCTGGGACTCAGGGTCAACTTTGCCAAGAGCGCACTGTGCCCCAGCCAACAGATATTGTGCCGGGCAGACTGAACCAAGGAGAGGACATGTTGTCATGAAACAACGTCCCCTCAGAGGAGTGGACGCTCCATCTGCAGGTGGTTCAGAAGATCTGGGAGATCTTTGGCAAGGCAGAGGTCGACCTCTTCATCTCAAAAGACAACTCTCACTGCCAAGTTATTATTAGTATTATTAGTTATTATTCGAAGGACATGGACGCTTTGGCCCAGGACTGGCCCAACCACGTTCTTTATGCTTTTCCCCTATTGCCATGATCCCGCAGGTCATCAGACGAATCAGGAACACAAACACAAACACAAGGTTCTCTTAGTGGCCCCACTCTGTAGGAACCAACATTGGTTCTCAGAGCTGTCTCGGCTGCTCACTGCAGCCTCCTGGCCCCTTCTCCTGAGACGGGACCTCCTCTCTCAGGCGAACAGAGCATTGTGGCATCCCCGGCCCGAGCTGTGGGCTCTGCACTTTTGGCCTCTTGATGGGAGCTTGCAGACCTCCCCGAGAGCATTCTGAATACAATATCTCAGGAAAAGAGCTCCATCTACGAGACGCCTCTACACTCTCAAATGGTCTGTCTTGGTCCGCCTGGTGCACAACCCGTGGTAAAGACCCATTTTCCTGTGACATATCATTGATATTGTCCTTCTTGCAAGTGCTGTTGGACAAGGGCCGCTCCCCTTCTACGTTCAAGGTCTATGTAGCAGCTATAGAAGCTTCACACGCTCCTAAAGCAGCCCAGTCGGTGGGCAGGAACAACTCAGTTGTTAGTTTTATAAAGGGGTCCAGGAGGCTGAACCCACCTCATCCCCTTACTGTCCCTACTTGGGATCTGCCTACTGTTCTGAGAGCTCAGATGAGCCCTCCCTTTGAGCCTATAAAGTCTATTGACCTCCGACTCCTGTCGCTAAAAACTGCTCTGCTACTGGCACTAGTATTAGTCAAGCAAATGGGAGATTTGCAGGTGCTCTCTGTGAGACTTACCTGCCTTGACTTTGGCCCAACCACGGCATGGTTATGTAACTAAGGTGCTCTCCACTCCGTTCAGAGCACAGGTAATTTCGCTCTCTGCGCTTCCCGCCTCAGACAAGGACCAGGTGTTGAATTCACTCTGTCCCGTTAGGGCACTGAGAATCTACCTTGAGCGTTCCACCCCTTTTAGCCAGTCGGAACAACACTTTGTTTGATTCGGTGACCGCACCAAAGGGCATCTGGTCACGAAGCAGAGACTTTCAAGGTGGATAGTTGATGCTATCACACTAGCTTACTCTTCCTTGGGCCTGCATTGCCCCATTGGAGTACGAGCTCACTCCACAAGAGGTGTTGCCTCATCGTGGGCGTGGTCTAGCAGAGTGTCCATTGCAGAAATGTGTGCAGCGGCCGGCTGGGCCTCGCCGTCCACATTCGCTAGGTTCTATAACCTAGAGATCCCTGCCTTAAAGGTGAGAGTCCTTTCTGCTTAATGGACATGAACCTATAGTAGGTGGGATCAGCACTGAGCAGAGTTCGGCCGGAACATCCCCAACTCACCAGTATTGCTTACTTGTACGCTCTCAGTCCCTCAGAGTGCAGAGGCTGTATAAGTCTCCCTTGGGATGATTGCCCAGGCTGGGCGCGACCTCAATAAGTTGGCTGCTGCTTCGAAGGGCTTATATTACTTGTCCCTCTGGGCTCTTTAAATGCTTATGTCAAGTTTTATTTCAGTAGTTCCCCTACCATAGCACGGCGTGGTTGTACTGGTTCCCCATATGTGTCTTAGTAAAGACGCAGTACGAGTGAAGTATCGAAAGGGAACGTGCTCGGTTACTATCGTAACCTCGGTTCTCTGAGATACGGGAACGAGTACTTCATTCTTTGCTATGATATGGTGCTGCACGACACAGTCGGCTACTGCCGCTGGTGGTCCGTAACGATAATCAAAACGCTGTTGAACCGCGCCCAAGCAGTGCAGCCGGTATTTACAGCTGCATCGTCCAAATGTCAGCCGTAGAGCATTTCCGATCAGATGCCGATGAAATTTTGTATGTCATGTCGACATTGGCCCAACATATGTGTGCTGTAACCAATGCGTGTTTGAACAAACCAATATATTTTAACAAACCAATATATACTCGAAGAAACCAATATATACAAACAATACATCGTTGTGAAAAACTATGTATCTAAACCAATATATACTTGAAGAAACCAATATATACAAACGAATACATCGTTGTGAGAACCGGTGCATCTAAACCAAGATATATATAATTTTTGCTTGTTTTATTTACTTCAAAAATATACTTTTACAGTGACTGAAATAAACACACTGTATTTAGTCATTTGCAATTATGCAAAATGACACATGAATTGACCCCAAAAATACTGTTTGGTTTGAACACTTTCCCATTTACTTTCCCATTTTAAGTCGTGAAGTTACCATAAATAGCGTTCCTTTATAATTCATTAAAAATGCGATCTCGCAAAGCTCCGATGAAATCAAGAATCTCTCTGCACTGTGCTATGAATCTCATTTATATCGTGTACACTGTCTGTTACAATGAATAATCGCAATCAGGGGTGTTTGAGAAATCAACAGATATGTCTGTGATTGGCTACACTGTGCTCAACGCTACAAAAACACGAACTAGGAACTTTCGACTCTCCAGAGCGCAAACAAACACAAACACACACGGCAGAGTTGCCAAATCTGATTCGCCAATATCATTTTATTACAGTTTCACTACGTGACAAACAGACGATAGAGCGTGAGAACAGTGTCAGTTGTGAGCAGGGGCGTCATGCACTTATTATTTTTGAGGACGCACGGGGGGGTGAGGTGGGGTTTGGGGTTTGGTACAGTAGGCTAACGTTTTGCTTAATTTTTCTTTTTAGGCTATTCGAAATATTCCCAGTAACTAAACAGTAAGTTAATAAGTTTTGCCCCTTTAAACTGTATATCATGTTAGTTAATCTAAGGGGCGATGGTCAAATTAGCATAATGTTCTATTAGGGTCATTCTATGTAAATGTCAATTTTTCTGTCCCTAGCCTTTATAGAAATATTACACTTGAAAAACATTTTAAGGTTATTTGATTTCTTTATATTTTAAAATCAAACAATATGTTATTTGAACAATTTCTTGAGCCATTAATGTGGCAATAACTGTTTTTTATATAATTATATATAATTCCAAGCACCACAAATCTGCTCGCCACCACAGCCATGTACAGAGGAAAAGTACTTTATTTTAAGGTCCACCATTTAAATACAATAATGTTGTAACTATCAAATATATGATGTATATTACATTTCATATGAAGTTTTTAGTTGAACTCACTGGTATGACCTGCTTTGTTAGGGAAATGTAAGAAACTAGAATACAAATGGATTAAACTTAATTTAGTGCGTATACAATGATTGACTAAATGTGGTTTGATACCTTGCAAAAGCCATTTTGTAAAATGCATTTTTCATGAAAATTGTCAGTGGTGTAATACTGTCACTGGTGTCACCTGACCTTCCTTACGGATAAATAAACGCACAAAAAAGAAAGAAAGAAAATAACCGTCATTTATGTACATTCGTTGAAATAAAATGAATAATGTGGTCTAATTTTAAATGTCAGAAAAATAAATACTTTTTAAGACATTGCCATACCAAAAATGCAAATTTCTGTAGAATGACACATATGCATAAAATCCGTCTTTTTACTAGGTACGGGTGTCATGCCTTAAAATATTTTTATATGACTGACTTTGTATTTAACATGAATTTAATAATAACAATAAAAACAGTTTTAAGTTACTAATTATAACACTTTCATTGTAAAGAAACACAGCAAAGGATACATTACATTATAAACGGACATTATAATTTCATTGTCAAGACTTAAAGATTACAAACACAGCCTATTACATTTATATTTCATTATCGAGACCCCAAAACACCCATTATAGTTGCTGAAGCTGTTTAAACTGTGAGATGGATATCTTACATCGTACACACTTTTGCACTTTGTTGTTTCTGATGATAGTCAGCGAGCGCCCGCCCTGAACTCATCTGAACGTCTCTGATTGGTCATTGCTTTCATAAGCTCAACAGAATCGTGTGTGATTGGTTATAATGCTCGTTTTAGCTCGTGCAAGTCCCTCACTTTGAATGAGCATGACGCCTCTGGCTGTGAGTCTCACTGCAGGCATGAGTTTCCAGCCTTTATTTGATTGGTCTGTATAACTGACATCTTTAGTTGATGATTCAGCATTACAGCCAACTGCCTGATAGCAAACTTTCTCTTCTCTTTTTTGTTTGTGTGAACGGAAAACATTGTGGTTTCCTTGAGCTTATTGTGAAAAAATTCTGGAACATCTGCTGTTTTCAGAGGAGCAATGAGCTGCAAATACAGTCTTGTGGTTTTATTCCTCTGTGGCTTCACTACTGCTCTCACTGGTAAGTTATGGTTTCATTTTGTGTAGATATTTTAACGAACTGAAGTAAAACACATGCAAACTGCTGCAGTTAGAGTTTATGCACATCTGCTTTTACTAGAAGAGACATTTAACGTCCAAATAACCTCTTAATTCTACAAATACACGCCTAGTGGAAAAGAGTATTTAGATTAATAAAATGTTCTTCGCACTAAGACAAACATGGGTGTGACTAAAAATGGTTTTGACTGGAATGTTCTTTGGGGAACCACTTTTTTCTGTTTCTAGGACATTGACATGAAAACCTTTTAAAACATATATTTTTTTAGCTGTATTACAGAGAATCTGTATCTCAGTAGATTTTGACTCAAAAGTCTTATTTTCTAATTCAATAAAGCACTTATTTCTTGGTTTTAAACATCTAGTTCAAAACTGTCTTAATAATAATTTACGATATATAATATCATAATATAGTGGATAAAGCTGAGCACAGATTTAAAGGCAGATTTGAACTTAAACATTGTACTGTATTTTCAGAACCTTTTTAAAAATAATTATCAGGTCAGGAAAAATATGTTGTAATATTACACAATTTTATTTAAATTCCTATTGGTCATAACAATGGTTTATTTCATTATGTATTGTTTATTTGTTTGTTACCTTTTACCTGTTTCATAATAGTTCTACTATTATATTCTGATGAAAGCCTGGTCCGCATTTGTGACAACTTACCCCATACAGTGTGCTGACAGGCCCTGTTCTTATAGCAGTCAGGGTGTGTTAAATCAACCGGATCATTGTTTTATGGTCCATAATAGCAGAATAGAATATTTAACTGAGTGCTGCAGTTTTGTCTAAGATTAATGTGTAATCAGTTTTTTTTTAAAGAAACTAACCCTGATAAATCTGAAATATGATCACAATATTGAGTTTTATTAAATGCTAATATATATGTATTTTCTTTAAGTTTCAGAGATATGTGGAACAGATGTACTAGAAGGAACGTCCTGCACCATAAAGCTGCCAACAAAAACATTGACAAATCTTATGAAATTAAATGGGTCCATCGCTCCAGTGATGACTTATTTCACTGGAAAAATAAGAAGATCAAGAAAAACACTCTAGGAGCAAAGATGGAAGAAGATGGATCATTAACATTTATAAGTATTAAAAAGAAGAACACAGGCAAATATACATACTCTGTTATTAATAATGAAGGAACACAGATTGATACTGGAGACAAGGAAATTAAAGTTTATGGTAAGGGGACAAATATTTATACCACCATAATAACAAAATAAGACTGTGCATTTCAATAGTAGGAAATAACCACCATGTTTCTGTCACAGCAACGGCTCCTAAACCTACTGTGACGTTCAACTGCATAAATGGGACCGCTACTCTCACCTGTGATGTTGAAGACCGTTCAGATCTGACTGTATCCTGGTATAAAGAAGACAAAATCATCCAGAATGAACAAAAAATAAAACTGCTCTTGACATCTGCTCAAGTACAGGAGAATAAACCGTACTCATGCAGCGTAAGCAATCCTGTCAGCAGTGAGCAAAGTAACAACGTTACAGTATCATGTAAGTTGTTTTTATTTCACATGCTTCTCATTCTTCAATGAGTTTGTTTCAGTTTTTAGGATTTTAAACAGCTTTAAATATATTAACGATCAACTTGTTTGTTACTGATTTCATAACATTTGTTCTTGTCTTACAGGTGCTACCATTGAAAGCCCAGGTCCTCGTAAACTCTTTGGCTTTGATTTCTGGATCATGGTGAGCATTTTAGCAGGTTCAGGAGCCCTTCTGCTGCTGCTGATATGTGTTCTTTTGTTCTCCATCCTATGCACGAAACACCAAAAAGGTAAGAGACGTCTTCATCGCCTCTGAAAATATACAGTATGAGAATAGTTTTTTCAACAAAAGGGAAACTGATCAAGTTATGAAGCTGTCGCTGTTCTTGTTGAGCTTTGAAAGTTCACACCACAGTCCTCTACAGTTATTAGCATATTTAAATGCCAAATCGCAAACTTATATTTATTAATTTAGCAGGTGCTTTTATCCAATGTTAAATTATAGGAGTAGTATTCAAATATATGGTCATTTAAATACAAATGTAAATCACTGGAATTAACCTATTAGTATTAGGATTAGGATTCTTCTGAAAAATGTGTTGCCACTACCTTTACATTTACCATTTACATTTATTAATTTAGTACCTGTAGAAGATTTGTATTAGACAAAATATGAATGAATCAAGTATAATCAAGGTGAATTTAGCCATTTATGTATCAGGTTATTCTTCCATTATAAGTATATATATATGTGTGTGTGTGTCCTAGGCCTGCATATGCGGATTGGGCTAGATTCACCTAAATTCACCTAGAGATAGGAAACATCTGTTTAAGACCTCTTTCCTTACTATAACAAAGGAAGGTCTTTGGGCTCCGTCCTTCTAGGGAGGAAGCAAACTGTATGTGTAAGGAAAATGCATATATGTGAAATGTGTTAAACACGCATATAGGAGACACTATTTAAGGAGGAGACAAAATACATTCGGGAGATCCTTCCTGCAGGAACGTCTCGGCTTTGTTTCTCTGTTTGAAATAAAGTCTATATTCTGGCATCAAAACCCCACGATTTCAAGAGTGATTCTTCATAGAAAAGGCAGAAGCCACCACATACCTTACAAATGAAGTAATAGAAGCAATCAAACAACAAAAGAGCAACAATATTACAGTGTTGTTGCTCCTAGATCGTGGAATGCTCCTCCCAATACATCCGTCAGACATCCTCCCTTCTCTCCTTTAAAAACACACTTTTCCTCGGAGTATTACTCTTCAGTGCATAGTCTGTGAATTACCCTGTTATGGATGTTTATCTTCAGTCTCTCTCTATCTCTAATCTAATCTTGTAAGTGCTTTCTGTATATTACGCTCAGCTCTTGGTATGTTATGTCTTCTGGTACTGATGTCTATTTGTCTCTGTTCCTTAAATCTGACTTGTAAAGTGACCTTGGGTGTCGGAAAGGCACTATATACATAAAAATAGTATTATTATTATTATTATATATGTGTTGTGACAGTTGTTTTAAATAATAAATAGTTTGAATAGAACAATGGAGAAAATAAAAAATGTTAAGTAAATAGAAAAGTAAAAGTATAAAGAAAATGAATGAATAATTATAATTCTTTAATAAAATTCACCTGCAGTTTAACAGGAAATTCAAAGGCTTTTACCACAGGTTCCTGTAGCTGATTATATTTTAGTAAACAGATCTAAATCAAGCTCCACTTCACATCCTGTTCACAGACGTGATGTGTTTTTCTGAGGCATTTAACACAACACTCCAAAACCCACACTTTCAAAAGAAGGCCTAGTTATAATATTTTTCTCATAATGATTCATTTGCAAATTATGTATAATTGAGTAAATATGTACAAATTCACTGAAGCTTGTGTTATTTAACTATCTTTAAATTAAATTGTCTAATATTATATATTGGAGATTCTGGATATAGGATTACACCAAGATATTGGCACTAGCCATAAAAAATATATATATATATATATTTCCTTCAACCACTACATGGCAATTACAAGGGTTTCCCAACTGGGGGTTCTTGAGATGATGGAAAGCTAATAGATAATTTAATCCCATGAAGACTGAAAATAGGCCAGCATAATTAATTGAAAGTGCTTGTCATACAACATTTTCAGGCATTGTTCAGAGCAATTCTAGCCAGACAGTGAGAGGTTAATGGAAATAGAGCAAAGTTCAGGAAAGTTTGTTTATTAAAAATCAAAGACCCATGAACATTTGAATGTGTTCTTAAATTATTGAAATAATGGCAATTTTATGAACATCTTGTCTTTGATATCTTTCAGATGAGAGAGGGTTCAGGCTGAGGAATCTTCAAGCTCCAGATTCGACCAAAACAGATCCAAACACAGCGCAAACATCTGATTACCAATGACAACCTGAGTGTTCATACATCTCTAAACACACAGAAATCACCTTATTAATCTGAAGTGTTGTTCAGACAGAGTTATAGTAAATAACATATTGCATCACTGAATTATGCCATATTTAAAAAATATATATATATTTATCTAGCTACATACATATTTATGTTGTATGGAATTTCTTCACTGTCTTACCATTAAACAGATCTCTCTCATAGACCGGATCACTGGTCTCCTCACTCACTGCGTGCTCTAGTGTGCTTGTGAAGAAGTTTTCTGGATTTCTTGTTTTTCAACGTGTGATGAATTCTCCTTTCCCATGGTGCTCTAAGCCCTTCAGTGTGTTTCCAGCAGAATTCCTCCAGATGATCATTCACTGTACTCGCATATTAAATACACAACATCAGGGTCACTGCTCTCCTCTGTTCCCCTTCATGGGAACTTCGAACTGCGTCCCATAGGGGTAGCTATTGGGGAACGCCGTCAGCGTGACCCGTGCTTGAAGCATACATACAGAATATAAAAACACCACCTGTTGGCCGGCGACAGCCTATGACGTCACTACCGGCGTGACCCCGATAAAAGGGGCGCCGGGAGAATACGTCATTCACTTCTTCGTCTTCACTGACTGTTTTGTTTGAAGCGTGCATTCTGGTTAGTGTACAGTTTTCTCTCTATCATGGCGAGCAAGGCGTTTAAGATTGTGTGTGGATCCGTGTCCTCGTTATTTGACACCCGATGACACACACAATCTTTGTGTCTTTTGTTTGGGCACGGAGCACGCACGTGATGTCCTTGAGGGGAAAATCTGTGTGCACTGTGAGCTTTTTCTATGAAAAAGCTCCGCTCTCGTCTGTCTCTCTTTTCAAGGACAGAGGGGCAGCCATCTGCTTCCGGCGATTCGGGACCCACCGCTGCCGAGGCATGGAGGCGAATTAAATCTTGGGGTTCACAGTTGGATATGGCCGATGAGATAGAGAGGGACCGCCCCTTTTCGCGCGCGTCGGCCGAGAACAAGAGTTAGCTGCTAGATTGTGATTATGCGATCTTTCTAACATCATCAGATTCAGCGGCTAGTGCTCTGCTGGGTTATGCCCAGGAAGAGCAGGAGATGTTTGAGGGCGAGGAAGTTGAGACTGAACCCTCTCAATCCTCCTGCACTGCATATGAACGAGTAATTGGAGGTTATGGATCTTAAAAATAAATATTTCTGGCCATAAACCCCCAGCTCGAGCGAGCCTTCCTTTCTTCATAAATCTCGATGTGGAGGTTGAGAAGGAGTGGAAAAAGCTATTTTTTCTCATATTCATAGGTTTCAGCATACTAGTTATGCTGACATTGAGGGGATGCATGAAAATGGCTATGAGGGGATGCCCCCTGTGCAAGAGATGATAGCCAGCTTATCTCTCTGTGGGCGAGACATCCTCTCTCAAGGCTCCCTCCTTGCTATCTAAGCCCCTGAATCTTGCTTAAATGGCAGGGCATATGCAGCAGCAGGTCAGACCGTCGCTTCGTTGCACACTAAGGCGTACCAGACTGATCTGCTGAAAGACCTGGATAAGGTTTTATAAAGTCCAGATCTGAGCCCGAACAACTAGGGGTCCTAGCCCATCTCGGTCTGAGGATCAGAGATGGGCTCAGAAGGCTAGTCTCGCGACTCATGCCCCTCCCCCGCCTGCGGCTAGGGTAAGAGAGAGGGGTGCGGGCCAGAGAGAGGCAAGCCCTCTTACTCCTCTCTAATTCCCCTGTAACCACCGTAAACTCCACCTGACCGAGGTTAGGTGGAAATTTCCTGCCAAGCCAGGACCAAAAAAAAGGTGAGTTCCCTCTCATTCTGAGGAATGAGTTCTCCGCTCTCCAGAGCTCGTTGTCGGTAGGGCTAGCATTTCTCCCCTCACCTAGAGGATCACCTATGAGCATGCCACTCCCTTCTGAGCGTCTGAGTTCCCTCTCATTCTGAGGAATTAGTTCTCCGCTCTCCAGAGCTCGCTGTCGGTAGAGCTGGTATTGCTCCCCTCACCTAGAGGGTCACCTATGAGCATGCCGCTCTCTTCTGAGCGTCTGAGTTCCCTCTCATTCTGAGGAATGAGTTCTCCACTCTCCAGAGCTCATTGTCGGTAGAGCTAGGAGTGCTCCCCTCACCTAGAGGGTCACCTATGAGCATGCCGCTCCCTTCTGAGCGTCTGAGTTCCCTCTCATTCTGAGGAATGAGTTCTCCGCTCTCCAGACCTCGTTGTCGGTAGAGCTAGCAGTGCTCCCCTCACCTAGAGGGTCACCTATGAGCATGCCGCTCCCTTCTGAGCGCTGAAGGATGAGTTCTCCGCTCCCCAGAGCTCGCTGTCGGTAGAGCTAGCATTGCTCCCCTCACCTAGAGGGTCACCTATGAGCATGCCGCTCCCTTCTGAGCGTCTGAGTTCCCTCTCATTCTGAGGAATGAGTTCTCTGCTCCCCAGAGCTCTGTGATAGGTCGCTCTCCTTGTTGGTCGAGCTAGCATTGCTCCCCTCACCATAGAGGGTCACCTATGAGCATGCCGCTCCCTTCGAGGCGTCTGAGTTCCCTCTCACTCTGAGGAATGAGTTCTCTGCTCTCTAGAGTTCCTCATTGGTAGCTGAGTTCCCTCTCATTCTGAGGAATGAGTTCTCCACTCTCCAGAGCTCGCTGTCGGTAGAGCTAGCATTGCTCCCCTCACCTTTGAGGGTCACCTATGAGCCTGCCGCTCCCTTCTGAGCATCTGTGTTCCCTCTCATTCCTCAGAATGAGTTCTCCGCTCTCCAGAGCTCATTGTCGGTAGAGCTAGCAGTGCTCCCCTCACCTAGAGGGTCACCTATGAGCATGGCGCTTCCTTCTGAGCGTCTGAGTTCACTCTCATTCTGAGGAATGAGTTCTCTGCTCTCTAGAGTTCCTCATTGGTAGCTGAGTTCCCTCTCATTCTGAGGAATGAGTTCTCCACTCTCCAGAGCTCGCTGTCGGTAGAGCTAGCATTGCTCCCCTCACCTTTGAGGGTCACCTATGAGCCTGCCGCTCCCTTCTGAGCATCTGTGTTCCCTCTCATTCTGAGGAATGAGTTCTCCGCTCTCCAGAGCTCATTGTCGGTGGAGCTAGCAGTGCTCCCTCACATAGAGGGTCACCTATGAGCATGCCACTCCCTTCTGAGCGTCTGAGTTCACTCTCATTCTGAGGAATGAGTTCTCCGCTCTCCAGAGCTCATTGTCGGTAGAGCAAGCTTTGCTTCCCTCACCTAGAGGGTCACCTATGAGCATGCCACTCCCTTCTGAGCGTCTGAGTTCCCTCTCATTCTGAGGAATGAGTTCTCCGCTCTTCAGAGCTCGTTGTCGGTAGAGCTAGCAATGCTCCCCTCACCTAGAGGGTCACCTATGAGCATGCCACTCCCTTCTGAGCGCTGAAGGATGAGTCTTCCAGTCTCCAGAGCTCGCTGTCGGTAGAGCTAGCATTGCTCCCCTCACCTAGAGTGTCACCTATGAGCATGCCGCTCCCTTCTGAGCGTCTGAGTTCCCTCTCATTCTGAGGAATGAGTTCTCCGCTCTCTAGAGCTCTGTGATAGGACGCTCTCCTTGTTGGTCGAGCTAGCATTGCTCCACTCACCATAGAGGGTCATCTGTGAGCATGCCGCTCTCGTCTGAGCGTCTGAGTTCCCTCTCACTCCGAGGAATGAGTAGTTTTCCACTCCAGAGCCATAGAACGTTAGCAAAATATATATAAGTGCACACGCTAAACCTCTGGGCACTTTCTGAAATCCACTCAGTGGTAAGTTCGCACATCAAGTGTTCTGCGTTCTTTCTAAAATCCATGTTATGGTAAGTGCACACGCGAGACTTTGGGCACTTTTCTAAAATTCACCCAGTGGTAAGTTCGCACATCGAAAGTTCTGCATTCTTTCTAAAATTCCGTAAGGGTAGGGTTACGCACGCAGCTTCATGCCCTTGTTTGAGCTGGTCAAGCCCCGGTTTGTGCCTTGGGCCCCACTCCCTTTGCCCCAATATTTTGGGTCAAAAAAAAAAAAAAAAAAAGGGAAATGCTACCAGAGGGTCTGTTGAGACAGTTCCCTCAGCAAGCTTGTGCAGAGCAAGCGGTAGCCCTTGGGTGACCGGCCAGGACCTAGTTACTACCACTAGGTGCTTGGCCATATCCCCTTAAAGGAATCTTTCTCTGATTCCAAGCCTTTGAGCTCTACCCTGGGTCCGGTAATCCCGGCACCTAACAGCTAAGTGTTTTAGGGTATGCAGCTCGGGTTTTTGGCCGACGGGGATAATGTCACTGACAGCCATCAAACCGTCCCAGGGGCAACTCCCTTAGCCTGGTAGAGTTGGCTTAGTGCTCGCCTTTTTCGCGAAATTGGCTTGCACTCCCCTCATCATGGTGGCGTGGGTATTAACGTTCCCCAATAGTGACCCCTAGGGGACGCAGTTCGATGTTCCCATGAAGGGGAACGTCTCAGGTTACGTATGTAACCATGTTTCCCCAAGGGGGAACGAGACACTGCATCCCCTAGGCTGTGGGCCATGCTTCGGACACAAGCTTTAGACGAAGAAGTGAATGACGTATTCTCCCGGCGCCCCTTATATATCGGGGTCGCGCTGGTAGTGACGTCATAGGCTGTCGCTGGCCAATAGGTGGTGTTTTTATATATGTATGCTTCAAGCACAGGTCACGCTGACGGCATTCCCCAATAGCGACCCCTAGGGGACGCAGTGTCTCGTTCCCCCTCGGGGAAACATGGTTACATATGTAACCTGAGACGTTTTATCACAGGTTTAGGGACCTGCTCTGTGAAAGAAACAATGAAATAAGTATGAAAATCCAGTTCACAGAGAAAATTAAATGAAAAACAGCTACAGCCTCGGAAAAAGTGTTGTGGCAATGGTACAATGATGATATCAGATACTAATGTTGTTTTAATTTTATACAAACTATCGCTTAGGCCTACCTAAAATACTGTAATATGTAAAGAAATCCAGTTTAATATGGAGCTATTGTTTCAGCTCCGGGAATTAGTTATTAAATATTTAATATGCTCGATTAAAGCCCTATTAATATTTAACTTACGATTTATACTTTGAGTGCTCGGCCAGCGAACTACATCAGTATATCTCTATTAAAATCTCGCTTGTGTTCCCGTGGCCCCGGTAACAATAAAACGAGATTAATAATTTCTCAAGTTCGAGCTAGGTTGCGTTATCTTTGGGCAAATAATGATGAAAATACTTAAAATCACATTCCAGAGACACTTGTTTATAAAATGGAAAAGGTTTATTCGTGATATTGCTATTCTAACATAAATGGATTACCTAATGAAGCATAGACATACACACACATACGAGAGTTTTGAGGTTAACTGTATGAAAGAATACCATTCTTTCTATTTCATAGCTTAACTAACCAGGAAAAAGATCACGAACAAATCTTTGCTTTGTTACTGCATTCAGATCAAATTTTAACGGTTTAGTCAGGATTAGGAAGTTGATTTGTTACTTGCTTTCTGTTGTTGAAGCAGGCTGTTGCTTTTTGGTTTCGTTTTCCCGCGTGAGTTCAGTTCTTTGTCTCGGGTTTCACGTGGTCGGTTCGTGCTCCTTCGGAGAAACCTCTGCTGCGTGGCGTCACCGGAAAGCTCTCCTCTGCAATCGTGAATTCGTGGCTCCGTTACGGCTTTGGCACAGTCTTAGACCCCTCCGATGGTTGGTTCCGAGGTGAGCGTCCAGCGGACCGGCGCGTTGGGCGTAACGCCGCGGAAGCGTTCCACAGTTCAAGAGAGTCAAGAGAGAAGAGAGAAGGCGCGCCGCTCGCGCGTCGTTTTTAAACAGTCCGTTTTTTGGACATCCCCAAAGGCGGCTGGTCCAATCAGAGCGTTGGTACGGGGCGGAGCCCCGCCTGCACGGCTTTTTCATGGAGAAAAGAATAACTTTTGATTTCTGTATTAAAACTCTTACCAGGTTTACACATTTATAATATCACCACATTCGTTATCGTACTGATTCATACATTTTTGCAACCATTCATAAAAGTCTAAACACTGCAGCCTACACATTCCAGGTTAAAGCACGATTAGAAATCAGCCCACGTTTTCCTAATAATTCACATTCCACAAGCATATGAGAGAAAGAGTACAACAATTAATATCCACATGTTCCTTGTGTAGATGAATTATTATCATGAAATGAATGTGTCTCTTGGAAATCTTCTAGTGGCCATTTCTTTGTTCTGTGACAACAGGAAAATCGGCTTTTGCGCTGATGCAAAGGGGGAGGGGTTTTAGAGAGACGCTGATTCTTTAGCTGCCCCCCTTCTGGTGACTTGTAGAGTTGAATTCCTGCCGATATACGTTACATATCCCCCTCGGGCTTGGTGATGTTCCCTGATGGAACCTCGTCAAGGCCCTGGAACAAGGCAGGAAGAACAGGCACATACAAGACACAAACATCATTCCTATCACTGACTAAAGCCTGGTGCAGGGTAATTTGGGAAGGAACAGGTTAGAAACTTGAGAAGACATAGGGATGCATTGTTTATCATTATTGACAATTGGGTCATTTTGACTGTTTTAATTGTCAGGGGCTCGACGAGGCGGTATAGGCATGATCTCAGTCAGGTTGGTCAAATTCTCGGGTTCGGGTTCTAGGTCGGGATTACCACGTCGAAAAAGGCGAGGGGCGCCTGGCGTGCATTTGTTGAGAGACTCTTGAGCAGCGTTCACTCGCTTGTGTAGGAGGAAGGCCAGTGTCAAATTCATAACATATCCTACGATAGTAGAGATACAAAGCGCCGTGTCAGCGGCAGACCAGGACCGAATAATTGGGCCGGCGCGAAGGCGGCGATAGCTTCTAGCGCTGTCAGCCGGTGTCAATTCAATAAGAGATTTCGATTTCAACCTGATATTCATCGTCGGTGAGGTGATACAATGCTAACTCGTCAATATGGAGGATCACGCCTTCGGGACAGTGATCCATAACATTTGGTTGGGCAAATTAATGCGCGTGGCGTCGTGTTAATCGCATGTGAGGGTGGCTGTTCGTGCTGGGGTACTGACCAGCCATCGGTTTCTGATGATTTCGGCTTTGCGTTACCTCAACTTGAGAAGCGTGGTGTTGTTTCGCAGTGGGCAGTGTCGGGTTTAATGGATTCTAAACCACGGATGCCCTGGTATTATCGCCGTCGCAGAGTTTACTCGGGTAGGGGAGTGAATGTCCTAAGTGGCGTGCCCATCTTTAAGTTTGGGGCCAGATAGAACTGTTCGTTGTTATCGTGTCATAGCGACTTTAGGAGCGTGGATTTTGACATAGGTTTTCCCTTGCCGTAATCCCACATTCACAACGTCTTTGAGCCGGTAAACATTATTAACGTCGATAATGGGCAAACTAAAACAACTAAATCACCTGTTTCGGGTTTGCGTATATGGGAATAGCGCTACCGGGAAAGGCGAGATGGGTTTGGATGAGACTAGCGGGGCCCGCGGTGGCGAGATTACAACGTTTGAACAAGGCTAAGAGGTATCGTGTAACGGAATCCTATTCATGGCTACGTTGTCAATCGAGGAACTTACATCGTGTATCATGTCGTTCATGATTTTGGCGGGTGGCCTCGATCGGTCGACAACGGTTCTCTGGCAATTACAACGACTTTACTGACGGAAGTCGATCTCAATTTCAGGACCTGGATTCAAGGTTTGGTTAAGGGGTTCAAAGTGAAAGAGAGGAAAGGAAACACAAAGTGAGACACGCGATAAAGAAACCAAACGATAAAGTAAATTAAAAAAAAAAAAAATTTAAACTAAAAAAAAAATTAAAAAAAAAAAAATTAATAAAGAAAAATTATATAATAATAAAAAAAAATTTAGAGTAACTCCTCTCTACTAGATTGGTCCTAGCAGTGCTGCGGAGGAGAGAATATGGGTTGTGTCTAAGCATGGTTGCTATATGTTTTCCTAAAATGACAATAATTATGCTTGTGTGGTGCATATGGTTGTCGGTCTGTGTCAGTGGGTCGGATCTTCCCCCTTTTCCTGTCGGTGGTTTGGATTTGCCGGTTGGCATTGGCAACCCATCATGGTGCATCGTGTGCGTGTGTCAGCGTACTCCCCCTCTGGCCGTGAGGTACTACGAGCTGTGGCGCAGTGAGTGGCTCAGGGACATGCGTGTGGACACCGTCTTGCAGATGCAGCATGTAGTCGACAGAGTGGAGCTTGGAGCTCGGAGGATGTGTTATCATGGTTTTGACATGTGAGCTGTCATGGTTCGTAGTGACGAATCCGCATGTGAGGGTGAGGAGATCGTCAGCAGCGAACTGAGGTGGTATGGTAATGCAGGAGGGCAGGGGTGTGCTCGCCAGTGGCGTGCTGGCGGCGGGTTACTGCTGCCACTGTAGGGTTGGGTGGGAGGGCATGAAAGGTCCAGGACTCTTCATGTGATGCACCTGCTGTGGTGAGGGCATCGTTTTGGTCATTTGAGGGGCTGGAGTTTGGGAGGAAAGCGTTTAGGATGTCAGACCTGATCTGGTGTTCTCCGGAGGAATGGCAGGTGACTGAGACAGCACTTTCAGGAACTTGGAGTTTCATCAGCAGGTGTTTGTTGGACGCTGCTGTGATTTGGAGTATTGGGTGTTGAGTTAGTGTTTAACTCTGTTGCTGGGTTTTCAGGTGGGGTTTCATGTCCATCTGAAGTTAGGTGTTTACTGTTCTCTGAGAGCAAGGTGAAGCGGTGCTGTTTTCTGGGGCTGATTTGTTCAGCTTGTCACTGCCGTTCCGTCTGACAGCTAGTCAGGCTGACTCTGGTTCGTCTTCCTTTTCCCACTGATTCTCATGAGACCACTTCTCCCAGTGTCGTCCAGGTGAGCGTTGGCGTCACGCGGTTCATCCCATCGGTCATACCTTTGTTCAGGTCGAGTGTCAGCGTGTGAGTCTCGTTCTCTGTTGGACGAGTGCATTCCATTCTCTGTGTGGTGGCTTAGCGCTGTCTTGGCGTTGGGTGCCCTCTAGAGCCAGTTCATGGTGTTGCGTGTTGAAATCAAGAACTGCTGGGGTTTTGTGCTCTTTTCTGAGGCCATCTTTTGTTTGTAGTAGGCCTTTTGCACCAAGTCTCGCAACTGCTGAGTGTTCATCGTTCGTGGACATGCGAGAACGCCAAGATGGTGGCTTATGCCAGGATGAAGGTTTCTTAGGAAGAGGGTTTTAAAGTTCAGTTCATCTTCCATGTCAGAATCATTGCGAGTTCCAAAATATGCTTGTCTGAGTCGACTGTAGTAAGCTTGAGGAGTGTCGTGACGTCCTTGTCTCGTCTCCAGGGCAGCCACTAAGCCTTGATCGGACTCAGGGTCGGCGAACTCTTTAATAAGGGCTTTTCGCAGCCGTTGATAATCAGTCTTTGTGTTAACAGGCTGCCGGTCCAGGAAGCTGCGTACTTCAGGACTGGATGTCGTTCGGAGTAAATAGAGTTTATCTTTGTCCGTAACGTTAGGTCGCATTTCCAGATGGAAATCAATATCTTGCAGATACGCTTGGACCTTTTGGCTGTTTGGCACGCTGGGGTTGAATTTGCCAACGTTTGGGCGAGCTTGTCAAGGTCTTTTAGGTCCAAGCTGTGCGACGATCTGCGGCTGGCTGCAGCAGATTCTTCTGGTTCTGTCGTGATATAAAGTTCTTCAGGCGCTGGTGACTGTTTTAACACCACCCCCTCTGTCTTATGTTCACGTGTCAGTCCAGGCACAGGTGACTTGGTCCTGCTTGGCAGGGGTGCGGTTGGTGCACGTCCTGTCCTTGACGGCTCCTGGCGTAGTTCGTAAGCGTGCTTGAGTTCCTCTTGGAAACTTTCAGACTCCTCTGTGACGTAGTCGAGCTGTTGTGTTAGGCGGCTGATCTCGTTTCTTGATTCAGCCAAATGAGCTTCGAGGGCCTTGATTCTGCTGTTTTTGTCCCTGAAGTCAGTCTTTGCCTTCTCTAGTAGCTTCTCTGCATACTGTAGCTTGTCTGCACGATCAGCGAAGTCCTCTTTGAGTTGCTGCATTTCGTGGCTGGTAGCTTCTAGAGTTTCTTTTAGCCTGTTGATCTCCTCATCGGCGCCTTGCTCCACCTCATCGGTCCCTTCCTGTCGTTCACGTTCCAGCTGCTCTATGCGTCGTTGTGCGCTTGTCAGCTCCTGCTGGCGTTGTGCGGCGTGCTTGTCGCTCAGTTTGAGGGTGGCGATGAGTGTGTGACTTAAGCTTGAGGTGATCTTGGCTAATTCTTGTTGCCTGTAGTTTTGACTTGGGTCTTGTCTCATGATGCTTGTGATGTTGTCATCTAGTTGGTCCTGTGTCTGATGTTGGAGTGCTTCAGCAGCTTTAGGGAGGATGCTGTTTGTTGTAGCACTTAGCCACATTTCCAGTCCTTACCAGTGACCGACATGTTCTGTTTGTGAGACATGTTCTGGCGGGTGATGGGATCTTGGACCGAACTGACACAGACCTTGGATGGGAAACAAAGCAAAACAAAACACAAACAAAACAACAGGGGTGTAAATGTGCACAGTGTAGTGTATGCTAGTGTTGTGTGATTCTGTTTCTGTGGTCCTCTGTGGTGGGGTGCGTGTAATTTGCAGCTTCTGCGTGAAATTGAGCACACGTGAACACTGAGAAACAGAAAGAAAAGCACACTAACAGAATGAGTACACAGGATAACAATTTTGTGCTTCACCTTTTCCTGTACAAGAAAGCCTCCTTTCCCTTTTAGGCAGGAGGTCAATCTAAATACTGGCGAAGGACCATAAAACTAAACAGATCTCTCTTTTAATAGCAGATTTTCTTCTTTTCGCTTTAAGTCTGATTTAGAAGGACGCTTCTAATCAGAGGATTGTTAGTTTTCTCTTTTGTAATAAGACTGTTATTGCTATTTCAATTTTCTCCTTGATGGAGGAAAATAACAGCAATGACAGTGCTTGTCCCTTAATGGCAGGATTTTACACCGCAACGCTGGTCAGCGTGTCGCGTGTTTAAAAATTTTGCCGATGTCTATCTTCTCATTGCACCTGCTTTAACTGGGAGGGTAGGATTTCACAATAGAGGGTAAATGATAAACAGTTTGAATGTGGTTCTCAAGTTTCATAAACATCTGTTCAATTGTGACATTTCGCTCTATTCGTGATCTTCCCTGGCCAAGTCTTAAGCAAACAAGTCAAATTAGAAGTTAGTAACAGGGAGAAAAGAAAAGAGAAATTAAGATTTATTCCCAAGATTTAAAACTAATACGTTGGCACCAGGTGGTGCTGTTGAGTCGCTATGCTAAGGTTACGTTTTATGCTCCAGATTGGTGAGAAGTGACTTTGACTGTATGGTGTCACTGTCACTTCTCCAACACTAGGGGAGCACTATCTACTCTCAGGCCTAAGTAAAGAGGACTAATTTTAATTTAATAAAATTATTTTAATTAAATTATTATTAATTTTATTTGAGTTAATCAGATCACCTAAGGAAATGAAGTATGGCCTACAGGGGGCGCCAGACTTGTGGTAAGTCTGAAATTATAATTAAAATTAGACTTTGTGGTTTCTAATTAAAATTGTATGATGTTATAATTAAAATTAATAGGCTCACTTAGGATTAGAATTTACAAATGCAATCTGCAATTGAGTTGACAAACCAATATTGTTGCAAAATGTAAACAGGAAGTGTAATTAATTATTAAATGTAATTAGAATTTTCGAATTCATAATTAATTATTAAATTAATTTACAGCTTCTAAATCACTAGTTTTGGATTCCCATAATAGTAATTAAAATAATTTCCAAACTTAAGCATTCCTCATTGTCATTAACATCAAAAAAAATAAAAATAATAATTAATCTGTATCCTACTTGTAAATGAAATTAAAAATTTCTGGCCCTCTTGATAACTTAAGGTTTTATTGTAGTGGTCAAATTATAAGAGCGTTTATGGTTCATAAATGGATGCTGTTGTTGCTGGAAGCAGGAATTGAAAATTTTATTAAATGAAATTAATCCAAAATTAATTTGTAATCAATTGTGACATTCAATTAACAATTAAAAATTCCTAACAATAGCGCTTATCCATTGATGTGTTTTCAAAATCATAAAAGCCATTATAATTGAATGCAATCAAATCACCATATTATCAAGATAATGAGGTAATACTAAATTATCTTCTAATAACCCACCACTATTCAACTACAAAACGTAAAATTTTAATCAACAGTATATTAAACCAACCTGTGAAAATGTCAGACAGCTAAATGGGTATAACATTAACACAGCCAGTCTATTACATACGTTAGTCTTTCCAATGGGAAAATAGAGAGAGAAAGGGAATTAGTGTTAGCTGTGAACCCCATTTCCCCACACACACTGCATTCAAGCTTTAAATGCTATGTGCTAATCGCTAGCCGTAATGCTACCAGCATGGCTAAAGCTTCTTTGTTTCTTTGTTAGCTATGCGCTAATGCTATTACACGTGGCCAAGTCTCCACGTGGCTAAACTGGTCGCTATGGCAACTCAGTGCCTATAGGAAAAAGGAAAATGTGCTTCACGCTTCAGAGTCAACAAGCATTGTTCAGACTTGAATTTTCTATAGCACATATAATCTCACTCATTTAGGGCGAGATAAATTTATCTACGGGTTACTTATAAACCAACAAAAAAAAAACCTCGGCGGGCTATTATGCGAATATTTGTCTGTTCAGACAGCACACATAAAAAACAAACAATTAAATCGATTGCAAAATGTCTCCCCCTTTTCAAACCGCCTGGTCACTCCTTTGTCTGAGCACCGTGCGTTTGAATTTCACTCCTGTGAAATCAAAAAATGGCTGAGAATTACTTAAATAGCTACTTTAATATCCTACAGCCGGGAGTCACGTGGCTGGGTTTGCAGTGGAACACGCACTAACAAAAGCATTACCACGAAGGCCTTAAGAGAGGGGCAACAAGGGACACGCTCGTTCGCCTCTCATGCGCTTTAGAGCGACTTTTTATTAATTATTTACTGCAGTTTAATTTCTCAACGAACTCGAGTTAACAGTTACACTCTCTTTCATTCAAACTCACTGTGTTTCACAAACAAGAATGCAATATCACAAATAACCGTTTGTTTCTCTATATTTACTCAATTCTTCCGGATAAAAGTGAGAAATATTTATATTGTCTCTGGTTTGATTTATCAGATTTAAATCTTTAACTGCCCGCATTCTCCACCATTCTTGTAAAGAAATCCAGTTTAATATGGAGCTATTGTTTCAGCTCCGGGAATTAGTTATTAAATATTTAATATGCTCGATTAAAGCCCTATTAATATTTAACTTACGATTTATACTTTGAGTGCTCGGCCAGCGAACTACATCAGTATATCTCTATTAAAATCTCGCTTGTGTTCCCGTGGCCCCGGTAACAATAAAACGAGATTAATAATTTCTCAAGTTCGAGCTAGGTTGCGTTATCTTTGGGCAAATAATGATGAAAATACTTAAAATCACATTCCAGAGACACTTGTTTATAAAATGGAAAAGGTTTATTCGTGATATTGCTATTCTAACATAAATGGATTACCTAATAAAGCATAGACATACACACACATACGAGAGTTTTGAGGTTAACTGTATGAAAGAATACCATTCTTTCTATTTCATAGCTTAACTAACCAGGGAAAAGATCACGAACAAATCTTTGCTTTGTTACTGCATTCAGATCAAATTTTAACGGTTTAGTCAGGATTAGGAACGTTGGTTTGTTACTTGCTTTCTGTTGTTGAAGCAGGCTGTTGCTTTTTGGTTTCGTTTTCCCGCGTGAGTTCAGTTCTTTGTCTCGGGTTTCACGTGGTCGGTTCGTGCTCCTTCGGAGAAACCTCTGCTGCGTGACGTCACCGGGAAAGCTCTCCTCTGCAATCGTCGAATTCGTGGCTCCGTTACGGCTTTGGCACAGTCTTAGACCCCCTCCGATGGTTGGTTCCGAGGTGAGCGTCCAGCGGACCGGGCGCGCGTTGAGGCGTCAGAAACGGGAAGCGTAGCTTCGACGAGTTCCACAGTTCAAGAGAGTCAAGAGAGAAGAGAGAAGGCGCCGCTCGCGCGTCGTTTTAAACAGTCCGTTTTTTGGACATCCCCAAAGGCGGCTGGTCCAATCAGAGCGTCGGTACGGGGCGGAGCCCCGCCTGCACGGCTTTTTCATGGAGAAAAGAATAACTTTTGATTTCTGTATTAAAACTCTTACCAGGTTTACACATTTATAATATCACCACATTCGTTATCGTACTGATTCATACATTTTTGCAACCATTCATAAAAGTCTAAACACTGCAGCCTACACATTCCAGGTTAAAGCACGATTAGAAATCAGCCCACGTTTTCCTAATAATTCACATTCCACAAGCATATGAGAGAAAGAGTACAACAATTAATATCCACATGTTCCTTGTGTAGATGAATTATTATCATGAAATGAATGTGTCTCTTGGAAATCTTCTAGTGGCCATTTCTCTTTGTTCTGTGACCGGACGAAATCGCGCGCTTTTGCGCTGATGCAAAGGGGGAGGGGTTTTAGAGAGACGCTGATTCTTTAGCTGCCCCCCCCTTCTGGTGACTTGTAGAGTTGAATTCCTGCCGATATACGTTACAAATACTACAGGGGTTTAGGATATAGTCCTTCAGTGTTATTCATGGAAGTGCATATTTTTAATTACCATGGTATTATTCATGTATCTGAAATTTGCTATAAACAACTAAAATAACTGAATGATGATTTTACCGTATTAATATGAGTGAAATGAATAAATGTAATGACAAATATCTACTCCCATAACTTCCAAGGTGAATCTTTGTTCCTGATCTTTACTGTTGATGTCGATGGAATAAAGTCCACTATGCTCGATTTTTAAATTAGTTATAGTGATTTGTCCAGTTTTCTCATCAAGTGTTGTGATGTCTTTGAATCTCTGACTCGGGATGTAAATCCATCCATCATTCAATCGCATTGACAAGAACTCCGCTGCTGTTTCTGTGTTTCCATGTAATACTGCTGACCAGAGGATCTATTTTGGCTGGACGAAAAGACACCGCATCACCCAGTGCTTTCTTCGCCTAATGAATGAAATTAATGTATGACGTCAACACTCAACAATCAAATGTATTCCAGTTGGTGAATTTCTATATCGGAAGTGAACACATCAATAACGATAATGTCAGTAACATGGAATTTGTACATAATGCCATAGCACTCATTAACTTTATGATACACGGACATGGTAATATAAATAAAAAACCAGGGTATAATGAAAACAGTTGTGAGTCTAATTTCATAACATATACAGGAATTATTTAATATTATTAATTAGACTACTTTTTGTGATCAAATATTTAATAAAAGAAAAGAAAAGCAAAATGTCACAAAGCATTTCAAACTGGGAAGTATATATATGTATGTAGCCTATATCAAATGCATGTACACCCATGCATTAATAAAAATAAACTGCTATAAAAAAGATAAAGTAATAATTGAGGGGTACCCACACACAAAGACAGGGGAATTACTCATGTTCAGCAACTCCAATTAAACCAACTTAAAATGCTGGTAAAGAGATTATCTCAACCAACTACAAAGGGTATTTCATTTGCACCATTTCTTACTGTAGACAGTAATTTACATAAACAAAATTAAGAATTCAGCATTTAACAGAAGGGAAATTAGATTTTCTTCTTAATGCGATCATATTTTTAGCAGCTATGAGGCCAGCTAGCAATACGCACTTGTTCCGATTATCAATACTCAATATTGTTAACTTACTCAATAACAAAACTGGGACAGTTACAGGTAAATTTGTTGAAACTAGATCAGACATGCTTGATAGTTAATTAGACTATTATATTTATAAAGCTGCTTTAGAGTCGCCAAGAACGGATATCATCTCATCTTCGACAAAACCACAAAAACTTACCTCAGGCGGCTTCTTCCGTGGTGATGAACACAACACTGGTGACCAACGTGACATTTTTATTATGCTAAGTAATTAAACTGCTTAATAAACTGCTTTAATGAACTGCTCATTACATTAGCACACTACAAATTTACTACCGGTGTGCTGGAGTTTTTAACACATTGGAGTAAATATTTGGAGTGTTGTAACAATAGCAATGAAAAATAAAAGAGTATATGCTGGTTAGACAGATTTTGAAGCATGGATGGTAGTTTGAGCTGGTTTAAGCTGGTTCTTAGCTGGTCATGTGCTGGTCCAAATCATATGCTGTTTTTTTCAACAGGGCAATTGCTATATAAATGTATACATCATATACATTTATTTAAACTGCAACCTATTGCACAATACCAACTACAACCCAAATTCCAAAAATGTTGGGATGGTTTTTTAAATTTGAATAAAATGAAAACTAAAAGACTTTCAAATCACACGAGGCAATATTTTATTATATTAATATATTACATTATTATATTATGTTTTATTCACAATACAACATAGAGAACATAACAAATGTTTAACCTGAGAAAATGTATGCACAAAATGAGCTCATTTAAAATTTGATGCCTGCTACAGGTCTCAAAAAGTTGGTATGGGGGCATGTTTACCATGGTGTAGCATCTCCTCTTCTTTTCAAACAGTTTGAATATGTCTGGGCATCGAGGTTATGAGTTTCTGGAGTTTTGGTTTTGGATTTTGGTCCCATTCATGCCTGATTTAGGTTTCCAGCCACTGAAGAGTTTGTGGCCGTCTTTGATGTAATTTTTATTTAATGATGCAGAAAATGTTCTCTATAGGTGAAAAATCTGGACTGCAGGCAGGCCAATTCAGCACCCGGACTCTTCTACTACGAAGCCATGCTGTTGTATGTGGTTTTGCATTGTCCTGCTGAAATGCACATCATCTGGAGGGGAGCATATGTTGCTCTAAAACCTTTATATACCTTTCAGCATTCATAGTGCCTTCCAAAACATGTAAGCCCCTTTACGCACAGAGATTTCTCCAGGTTCTCTGAATCTTTTGATGATGTTATGAACTGTAGATTATGAGATTTGCAAAGCCTTTGCAATTTGACGTTGAGGGAAGTTGTTTTTAAAGTATTCCACAATCTTTGAACGCACTCTTTCACAGATTGGAGAGCCTCTGCCCATCTTTACTTCTGAGAGACTTTGCCTCTCTAAGACATCCCTTGTATAGCTAATCATGTTACAGACCTGATGTCAATTAACTTAATTAGTTGCTAAATGTCTTGCTTTTTCTGCTCTTTGTTGCCCCCTGCCAATTTTTTGAGACCTGTCATCAAATTTGAAATGAGCTCATTTAGTGAATAAAAGTGTTACATTTCTCAGTTTAAACATTTGTTATGTTCTCTATATTCTATTGTGAATAAAATATTGGCTAATGTGATTTGACAGTCTTTTAGTTTTCATTTTATTCAAATTTAAAAAACATCCCAATATTTCCGGAATTCAAGTTACTGTTAATATTTCCACGAAGACATAAATCTCTTTGCATTGGTTTTCATGTAAACTATTTAATGTTTATTTGTTTTATGTTTTTCTTAACATAATACATGTTTAGTAGGTATTTATGTCCACACAATCATCCATGCCTGCACAAATCTCTGCTTGGTGCCAGTAATTTAAGAGATTATCATTACCCTTCATTGAAAACTAAGTACACTGTAAAACAAAAATCTGTAGTTTTTACAACATAAGTTGTAGTTGCCAGAATAATTTTGTAAAAAATACAGAAAAACTGTAAACACGTTTACAGAACAAAACTGTAAAATTTACAGTATAAAAATGTAATTTACAAACAAGGAAATTTGAGTGTAAACCACTAAATACAACAACACACACTGCTATTAAAATCTGTTTTGAACCTTTAACATATTGACAAGCACCATAATAATGCAGATGGTAAAAGAGAAAGCCACATTAAGAATCAAAGCTCATCACAATTAGCTTCGCCACAAGCAGAATTATATACTAATATATATTGTAGAAGGTTTACAGAGTCATTCATGCAAAGACAAAACACCATCATGGTAACACACGTGATACTTAAATAATGCAATAAACATTAATTAAACATAAAGCCCAAATTTACATAACTGATAACAAAAACCATTTAAAAACATTATTATTTAAACAAAATACTTTCAAATGTGGAGTGTCACGCAGGGAATTCTAGGGATATCAGTTTACAGTTTTTGATTGTAAACTATACATTGATTTGTTATTTTTACTTCTAAAAACTGTACAATTAACAGCATTTTACTGTAAAATTACAAGAAATGTCTGGTTAGATCTTTTACACTTTTTCCTGTATACAGTACAGGAACTTACTGTTACCTATTATTATTCAGTAGCGTTTTTACCAAATTTTACACCTAAAATGACACTTTTCTTTTTTTGGGGGCTATTTGCATATGTAGCATAGTATTCAGAACCAAAGGATGAATTTCCAACACCACCAATAAGATCCAGGAGCAAAGAGGTCCAAATGCAACAGTCAAAATTATGAAGGCACAGATGGTCAGGAGCTCCAGTTGCTTTAGTAAAGCTGGTATTTAGAGCCGATGACCAGACAAATGAGTCCAGAAGATCCTCTTGTTGCTTTGCATCTGAAGAGAAAAAATGGGTCCATAATGTGGCAGGTAACAGCATCAGTCTCATCAGTCTCATGTCTGCTTCATAAATGTCATTTTAATATTCTAGTTTTTTTTAATGTACATTGTAAAGTAGTTCTGGTCCTGGATACTGATTGGTCAGTCCAGTGCTCATTTAAACAGATGTTTATCAGCTGTTATTATTGCACACAGCATCAACCGAGACTGCAGGAATGATTTTCCACAAGTAATTAAGAAAATAAACTTACCCTGGAAGTCTTTCGTTTCACCGCAGTAGTGTTATGACCTTAAAGAACAACAGTGACAGACTCAGTCATTTGCAGTAAACATAATCAACCCAATTTACTTTATTAATACACATTCAATGAGTTCACGTTTTCTGCTGATGTCAGTCAGGTAGCATGCTACTGGATAATGTTAACCTATAGCCTAATAACAATTCAGGCATTGTTCAAGCAAACTCAAAGTTCAAGTCTGGCTGTATTCTGATAATTTACCAGCCCAATTATATTTTTGGGGTTCTTGCTGAATATCTGATTTCACTCTGAAATATGTTACATCATGGGAGTAGAAAGGTTGGACAGTGGTTAAAACATTGTGTTTTAAACAAACGATAAGCACAGATAAAAGAAACACGTTTCAAAGGTTTGAAAGAATTTAATGATAGTCTTACCATTTATTTGATGTCTAATCAGGAAAAGGGTGACAGTGACCACAGCGATCAAAATAATCAAAGCAATGATGACTGCAATGACGATTTCTGTGTTTGAATCTGGATAGATAAAGATAAAGGGCACTTTATTGAAAGTGAGTGATGTGATGGCTAGAATTTGTGCTCTGCGTTTAACCCTTCCAAGTGCACACACACAACAGTGAGTACTGAACACACACACACACACACACACACATACACACACAACAGTGAGTACTGAACACACACACACACACAACAGTGAGTACTGAACACACACACACACACACACACACACACACACACACACACACACACACACAACAGTGAGTACTGAACACACACACACACACACACAACAGTGAGTACTGAACACACACACACACACAACAGTGAGTACTGAACACACACACACACACACACATGTTGGTTTTTATGGTTTACGGGGACTCTCCATAGGCGTAATGGTTTTTATACTGTACAAACTGTATGTGCTATTGCCCTACACCTACCCTACACCTAAACTTAGCCCTCCCAGGAGACGGTGCATTTCTATTTTCCCTCAAAAAAACTCACTCTGTATGATTTATAAGCGTTTTAAATTATGGGGACACTGAAAATGTCCTCATAAATCACCTTCTCCTTGTAATACCTATGTCATACCCATGTCATTATACAAAATTGTGTCCTCATAAACCACATAAACATGCACACACACACACACACACACACACACACACACACACACACACACACACACACACACACACACACGTAATGCGGTTCATGCCGCTGTCTTACCATGAAACAGATCTCTCACATAGACTGGATCACTGGTTTCCTCACTCACTGAGTTCTTCAGGGTGCAGGTGTAGTGGCTGTCTGGGTTACTGCTGTTGGTCACTGTTAATTTCCTCATATTAAGAGACTGTTCGTGAAGATTCTCTCCATACCAGTGTTTCCAAATGACTGTACTTTCAGAAGAGGCTTCACCCTCACAGCTCAAGAAACATCCTCTAACATCTTCCAATACGCATTCTTTTACAATATGAGGTTTGCTGACAGGCTCTGTGAATTAGGATCAATACACATTTTTAGAAAATATTACAAATATATATTCAATATTAAGTAATAATAATATTATTTTAAGCAATTATTAATCATATAATTATGTATTTGTCTACACATTTGGTCTATCATTAACATTTCTAATAAATATATTGGTAATGAAAATAAACAAACTAATCAATATTATTCAAATGAAATAAAATAAAAAAACGTTGAAATGATGTATTCATTATTTCTGAAACTGTAATGAATATGAAATGTGCTACACTACATTAACTCACCTATAACAGTCAGGGTGAATTGTTTTCTTTGCTCTTTGCTGTTGATGTCGATGGAATAAATCCCGCTGTGTTTGAGCTGCAGATATTTTAGGGTAAGAGTTCCAGTGCTTTTGTCCACAGTTGCGTGGGATTTGAAGTTGGCGTTGGGAATGTTAGTGCTATCATCCTCCCGATCCCATTCAATGACCTTCACAACAAGTCCAGCATTGTTTCTGTGTTTCCATGTAATGCTGGTGGTGCTAGGAGCAAGCGATCCAGACACTGGAGCGAACGTAGTTTCACTATTCACAGCTCTCTTCACATCATCTCCTGGAAACAAGGCATTATACAGGGATCCGACATTATAGAAATGATAATGGCAGCAGAATACTTATTTCATTGTATCCTACATTATATTATTCCCAAAACAACGTTTAAGTACCTGAAATCTGAGTTCAAAATATTTTCATTGTTTTGTTTTATACTTTCTACTCGATTTTATGATTTAATAGCCTATATTCAGTATATTCAAAGTGGTTCAATTTGAGTTTTGATTTTACTCAAAACTCTTAAATCACCAAATTAAGCATGAAATTACACAGTGGTTCGAGTTTCCTTTACAACAACGTCTTACTAAAAATGGCAAAAAAGGATAACCAATGCTTAGGCATGGTGGTGTCATGATGCACTTGGAGAATTATGTAAATACAAAATACACTGAAAAAATGATACTGAATGTGTTTAAGGTAAGTGGTTGCAATTTAAATGTAGCTAAAATAAATTGATTGCAACCACTTACCTTAAACAAAATTAGTAAATTCAATGTATCTATTTTTCAAGTGTATTAATTCAGCAGCAAGTATTTATCAAAATAAGTTTATGATAGCATCACAGAAGTATGCATATGCATTTATACAGGCAGCTTAATTAACTTACCTGAAACAGATTGGCAGATTATTAAGATCCATATAAAATGGCATCGTCTGAAGAACATCATCTCACTGCTTTCTTCGTCTTGGTTCTCTATCTACTGAAGCATCTGTGTGTTTGCTGAACACATGACAATGTGCTATTGTCTTGAGTCTGTAGGATGAGACGGGGCATCGTGTCTGTTTGCGCCCTCTGGTGGCAGGAATGAACTTTACTGCAAATCCAGAAGAATCTGGAACCTCTTTATGTCATGTGACAAACGTTTATACCTTCGGGAAATTTGTTTTTGAACCTTTCTTACCTTAATTTCTGTGAGAATGATCCAGCAATCTGATGTGTGACCCTGGACCCCAAAACCAAGTCATAAGGGTCAAACATAAAAGTCAAAAGGGTCATAAATTATCTATTTTTCTTTTATGCCAAAAAATCATTACAATATTAAGTAAAGATCAAGTTCCATGAAGATATTTTGTAAATGTCCTTCCATAAATATATCAAAACTTCGTTTTTGATTACTTTGATAAGAACGTCATTTGGACAACTTTAAAGGTGATTTTCTTAATATTTGGATTTTTTGCACCCTCAGATTCCAGATGTATCTCGGTCAAATATTGTCCTTTCATAACAAACCATAAATCAATGGAAATATTATTTATTCAGCTTTTAGATGATGTATAATAAATCTAAATTTCCCAAAACTTACCCTTATGTTTTGTGGTCCAGGGTCATATATAATTTTAAAGTAATTTCATAAGTTGCCCAGAAGATGGGACTATTGAGTGAAATTTAAATTGCAATGAAATTGTATGTTAAGAAACCACTGGGTTAACAGTTTTATTTATAATTTATTTATTTATTGTCATGCAAAATGTGGAACAATATGCAAAAGCATGATACAGACTAATATGGAAAGTATGATTTACCAGTCCAACATATGAAATAAACTCACTGGTCTAAATATGCCTAAACTATGTTGTAATTTCCATTTTGCAAAATGACAGATGAATTCACCAAAATATAGTGTGGAGTTAGACACACAACCATTTATGTTTTCTCCCACAATTCAAACAGATCAATTTATTTTAGGTCGTGACCCACCAGATGAGAAACACTGTTCTATATTGATCCAGTATATATCACATTCAGAGCAGCTTTCCCTTTCTATACATAAATCACATGAATAATCACAAAAGACTGTGTTCCTGTGGCTTTGCTGCGCTCTCTGAGAGGTTATGATTTCATTTTGAGTATATATCCAAATGTTTTAGTGATTTTTATGCTGGTCGAAAGTAATAATGCAAGTTAAATATTATAAATAGTAATCCATATTAGCCTTTGTTCTCAAGCATATTATGTAATTCATGTTTTATCAGTTAACTTAAAAATATATATAAAAATTCTCCCTTTTCACCACCAAATAAATACTATAAAGATAACACTTGAAGAGTCAGATTATGTAGACATATATCACTTTTACAGGACACTTGTGCAAATGTACATATTTGAACACTTTTAAATGTAAATCTAGTGATGTTTACACGCTACAATGACAGTCTGTTCACATTGTTAATGGAAAACAGAAGATACTTTGTGTGACTTGTTTGGCTATGTTAGATACATTTACCAAATCTTTAGGCGGCACCAGACAGATGTAGTAAACCGATCTAACCAAGCTCCGCTTAATATGCTGTTTTTATGTGGTTTTCTGGGACATTTAACAGAATCATTTTACTGTACTCATCTTAAAAACTAAAAACTAAAATCAAACACAACTTGCAACACAAAGTGTTTCAGAATGTGTTTTATTTGGGGGGGACTTGTACCATGATAGTACTGTGGTATTTTTGGACTTCTATGTCAGTAAAGTACCAGATTACAATCGGATACCGATTTTCTACTGTGTTTTTGTAAGTGAGGCCAAGTAAAAGCAACCATTATAGTAAAAATACAATGTTTTAGTAGTATATCCACTCACCCATAACTATAAAGGTGAATCTGTGTTCCTGCTCTTTACTCTTGATGTCAATGGAATGAAGTTATTTTTAAAAGGGAAGTTGTCCAGAAGATGGCAGTGTGGTATGAAATTTAAATTCCCATGCAATCGTTCACGTTTAGAAACCACCCCAAGACAGAAAGAAGTGTTGACCCAGATCCGACCCGCATCTGGCCCGTGTGAAATCCATGCAGGCCAGATGTGGACCGGATCTGGACCAACACTGCTTACTATCTGGGACAACATCACTGGTGTATGAATTACAAGGTTTTTTATTTTACTGATATGAAGCTAATGATTTAAGCCATAAAAATGGGCAGTATAAAGCTACTTACTGTTTTATTAATTGATTTTGTCTCACAGAATGTCCAGAAATATAAAAATAAATAAACAGCAAGACGGAAAGTGTGATGTGTCAGACCAGCATATGAAATAAACACACTGGGCTACATACTGTACTTTGTAATTTGCCATTTTGCAAAATGACAGCTGGTTTAGCACCAAAATGATTTATGTTTCCTCCCACAGTTCGAACAAAACCCATTTTAGGTCATGACCCACCAGCAGAGAAACACTGTCCTAGATTGATCCAGTACGATTATATGCGTCACACTCGAGCAAGCTTTCAATGTGCTTTTTCTATCTCCTTAAATCATGTACAACAAATACAATGAATATGTATTTATTTTTAAATCAGTGCTTGCCAGCTTTCTAGTCCATAGAATTAAGGATAAAAATAGCTGGCCAACGTCACAAAATATCAGATCCATTCTATTTGTGTTATACAGAAACATCTGCTTGACAGAGCAGCACTTTCCACACCTGTGATGCACAGTGTCACAATGCCTCCGTCTACACAACTGACTTCTTTAGTTCATGGTTCTGTCTGCGTAACTGCCAACTCTGATCGCGAACAGGAAACTCTTTCAGTTTCCTCCAGTTGATTGTCAAAAGGTTCTGGAACATTTGCCGTTTTCAGAAGAGCAATGAGCTGCAAATACAGTCTCTTATTTTTATTCCTCTGTGGCTTTGCTGCACTCTCTGGTAGGTTGTAATTTCATTTTGTATAGATATGTTGATTTTTCCCTTCATTTGTAGGGATTTTACTGTGGGTTTTAATATATTTTGTTGTTGAGATCAAAAGTTATGATGTGATTAAGATATTAAGAATAATAACCTGTGGTCTCATACATATTGTGTTATTTTTATGTACAAATAATGACTGGAAATCATGTTATGTCTGTCAACTTAAACAGTACTTCATGTATGAGAATCTAAATTCACTTGTCATTCAAGAGTCTGACCGGGTAGAAATATATCCTAAAGGCAACACATGCACTTTTACAGTGAACAGTACTTCTACAGTCAGTTTTAGCCAAAGTCAAAAGTTTACATACGTCCGCTAATGTTAATTATTTTACCAAAATTAGAGGGGTCATACAAATTAATGTTAGCGTTTATTTAGTACGGGCCTGAATAAGATATTTCACATAAAAGATGTTTACAAGAGAAAAATGTATTTATAAAAATGACCCCGTTCAAAAGTTTACATGCGCTTGATTCTTAACACTGTGTTGTTCTCTGAATGACCCACAGCTGTTTTTTGTTTAGTGATAGTTGTTCATGAATCCCTTGTTTGTCCTGAACAGTTAAACTGTCTTCTGTTCTTCAGAAAAATCCTTCAGCTCACACACATTCTTCGGGTTTCCAGTATTTTTGTTTATTTGAACCCTTTCCAACAATTCAGTTCAAACTGTTTAAACGCTCACTGATGCTCCAGAAGCAAAAACAACGCTTTAAGAGCTTTTGAACTTGAGCTTTTTGAACTTGAAGATCAGGGTAAATTTAACACATTTTTTTATTCTGGGAAACATGTAAGTATCTTCTGGAGCTTCTGAAGGGCTGTACTAATTAAAATAAAAAATGAAGAGATATGTAGGCAAAATAAGAAAAATATACACATCTGCATTCTGTTCAAAAGTTTTCACGCCCCGGTTCTTAATGCGTGTTTTTTCCTTCTGGAGCATCAGTGAGTGTTTTAATCTTCTGTGATAGTTGCAAATGTGTCGTTTAGTTGTCCTCGGTGTGCAAAGATGGATCTCAAAATCATGCAGTCAATGTTGGAAAGGGTTCAAATACACAAAATGCTGGAAAACCAAAGAATTAGTGTGAGCTGAAGGATTTTTCTGGAGAACAGCAGATAGTTTAACTGTTCAGGACAAACAAGAGACTCATGAACAACTATCACTAAACAAACACACAGCTGTGGATCATTCAGTGTTAAGAATCAAGAGTATGTAAACTTTTGAACGTGGTCATTTTTATAAATACAACTATTATTTTATCTTGTGGACTATGTGTAAATGTATGTTATGTGAAATATCTTATTCAGGTCAGTATGAAATAAACAATAACATGCATTTTGTATGATCCCTCTTATTTTGGTCAAATAAATAACATTTTGCAAGCTATGTAAACTATGCTCGGTTGAAACTATGACCTCAACTGTAAATCTAGTGAGGTTTACATACAAACCACTGCAATGAGAGTTTGTTTGCATCCACCTTTAAGAGAACACACTGAAAGTATTCGACAAGTAATCAAATTATAGAGGAGACCATGTTAGGAGTTCTTCAAAATAAGTGCTTTGAAAGTGTTTCTATGAAGAACATTTAACATTCCACTTAAAGTTCTTTGTAGTGAAAAATGATTCTTTGGATTATTACAATATTTTCAAACTAAGGGAAAAATACATTTTGACTGACACCCAAAATGCTCTATTGCATTGCTGCAAAACCACGCTTTAAAATCTTCATTTATTTATAATTTGTTTGAATCCTTTATTTTTGAGTTGAGTAATATTACAACAATTGTATTCAATTCCAGTATCATCATTATTATTTGTGTAATAACTGTTGGATAAATATCTTAACAGAACCACACTGACTTACATAAACACACGAGTCAATATATAACGAAGGCATATTTGAACATAATCATTGAACTCTATTTTCAGCACAGGCTTTATTTTCTTTAATAAGTGTCAGATCAGGGCATATCTGTTGTAATATTTATTTGAATTCCTGTTGGCCATAACATGGTTTGATATTTTTGTTAACTTTATTTTTATCGTTTCGTAATAGTTTTACTGTTTGATTTGGATGAAAAGCCTGTAACGGGTCTTCTGATGCATGGGTTTATTTGTGGCTTACCCCGTACAGAGTGAGGACAAACCCTGTTGTTATAGAAGTCAGTGTGTTACAGGAACTCTATGCTTTTTATGGTCAATAATGGCAGAATAGAATATTGAACTGTTCAATAGTTTTCTACGGTTTTGTGTCTAAACAGAAATTGACTTAAGTTTGTTTTAAGTAATATTTATTCTTTATAATGTTTATGTTTACTCTTCATAAACCACATATGAGTTCATGAACCCTGTTGAGTTTTATTAAATGCTAATATATATGTATTTTCTTTAAGTTTCAGAGATATGTGGAACAGATTTACTAGAAGAAACATCCTGCACCATAAAGCTGCCAACAAAAACATTGACATATCTATTGAGATTAAATGGATTCATCTCTCCAGCGGTGAATTAATTCACAGGAAAAATAAGAAGATCAAGACAAACACTCTAGGAGCAAAGATAGAAGAAGATGGATCATTAACATTTGAAAGTGTTAAAAGAAGAACACCGGCAAATATACATACTCTGTTATTAGTGCTGAAGGAACAGAGATTGATGCTGGAGAAAAGGAAATTAAAGTTTATGGTAAGAGTATTTGTACCCTTCTAACACAATGTGAATATTAACAAATTAAGATTTAATATTTCTATTGAAGTTTCAGTAGTGTAACCTCTTTTCTGTCACAGCAAAGGCTCCTAAACCTACTGTGACGATCAACTGCATAAATGGGACCGCTACTCTCACCTGTGACATTGGAGACCTTACAGATCTGACTGTATCCTGGGATAAAGAAGACAAAATCATCCAGAATGAAAACAAAATAAAATTGCTCTTGATATCTGCTCAAGTACAGGAGAATAAACCGTACTCATGCAGTGTAAGCAATCCTGTCAGCAAAGAGCAAAGTGACAGCGTTACAGTATCATGTAAGTCATGCTTATTTATCCTCATGTTATTTCACATGCTTTGCATTATGGTTATTTTATTTTACTAATATTTTTATATTGCTCTAGTTTTATTTTGTCCTAAAGACAACATTTAATTCATGATTTTTTCAGGGTTTTGAACAGACAAGAAGAGGTCTTGCCAAGTTAGAATTAATGGTCTATCTAATGACTGTATAACTTTAAATGATTTCACTTTTGTTTAGTGAAACACGCACTGGTTTTTGTCTGGCTGTTTCCTGTTTTTGCTGTTGACATACATTCGTGAAATAATGACAAAAATATAAAAACAAAAAAACTATAGTAATTTCCAACAACATATTGATACAGAATGGTGTTAAACTGTGTCCTAACTGAAGACATGAAATGCATTCTACTAGTCGAAAGGTTTGGACACACTTATTCACTGTGAAAAATGAGCCATCACAACTTAAAATGTCACATTTGAATAACTTCACAGGATTGAACATGTTGAGATAAATCAAACATACAGCTTGTCACTTAATACAACAGCAGATTTCAAGTTGAATGGAATTAAAATGTACTATGAGAAAACACAAAGGTTCGTCTGGGAGTTATCTAGTGACTAAAAATATTAAGATAGCAAAATAAATAGGCTTATTAACTTTCATAAGAAAGGAGAAAATGCTTCCTTGTTGATGTTAAAAGTCCATTTATGTTTGCCAACATGCCTGACATTCCCTCATCTTTGCCAGGGACAAAACTTTACAAAGTAAATAAAAATACAACCCAGAATACATTGAAATGGTTTGTATGGTACTCAGAGTCATGCTGTAGATTCCTTTCCTCAACCAACTCCGTGAGAAGCATCTGGGGATGCTTTCAAACATTAAATGAAGGAGGAACACGGATGCTGCACACTTGATGCGTTTACGTCATTCAGCTGTGGACAATAAAAATAAATGTGTGCACAATTATATATGTCTATAGAAGTAATTCCACGTGTTTAAACAGAAGCATGTCTCCAAAGGTTTGACTTATATTGTGCATTTTAAGGACCAACTCGTGATATAATGTTGGCCAGTATTATGCATCATGCAGCTTTTAGGATTTTAATTTTAATGATTTACTTGTTTGCTCTTGTATTACAGGTTCAAAGCATAACGGCCCTGGTCTTGATCAACTCTTTGGCTTTGATTTCTGGATCATGGTGAGCATTTTAGCAGGTGGAGGAGCCCTTCTGCTGCTGCTGATATGTGTTCTGGTCATCTGTGCATGTCGAAGATGTAACCAGCAAAAGAAAGAACTAGGTAAGAAACCTTTTCATCACTTCGGAAATTATTTAAATGACTTCCGCGTATTGAAATGACAAATCTCAAATACGTTCATAAAGTGACCAGTATTCCTGCGGCTCAGTGGTTAGAGCATTGCGTCAGCAGCGCAAAGGTTGTGGGTTCGATTCCCAGGAACACACATACTGACAAAAAATTATAACCTGAATGCACTGTATCGCTTTGGATAAAAGCGTCTGCTAAATGTAAAGTAAATAAAAAATAAGTACTAAAAAATTAATTACTGATTGAACCTACAAAGATCTTCTCAAAAACGGGCTATATGTTGCAAATTACAAGAGCGCAGCCTTTTTCAGCAGTTTCTGGTAGTTTCATATGCATTAGATTCAGGTAAGAGACAGGCTGTGATACTAAAATGAAACTTAAACACATTTAATGCATACTATTTTGGTATTTTTTGACCATGTTGAGCCACAGTTAGATAATGCATTCGCCAAATCTCTACACTCTAAAAAATGCTGGATTAAATACAACCCAGTGCTGGGTAAATATTGGACAGAACACATGCTGGGTTGTTTTCAACCAACAGTTGGGTTACATGTTTAACCCAACCTTCTGGGCAGTAACCCAACCGCTGGGTTTGTCCATATTTTACCCAGCGCTGGGTTGTATTTAATCCAGCATTTTTAGAGTGTATGTTTATGTGGCAACAGACAGATCTAGAAAAAAACAATCTAACAAGCTCTGCTAAATATCCTGTATGCGGATGTTTTCATGTGGTTTTCTGAAGCATTAAAAAGAACAATCAGCTCTAAAGGTTTTCTAAGAATCCACACGATCAGCACTCTAAAGGTTCTATAAGAATCACCTTCAAAAATAAGTAGAATAGCTTATAACCAGTGGTTATCCAATATATCACCAAGGCTGATGTTCATATTGATTGAATACTGTATGTCAAATTCTTTATTTGAGAAAATAGCACACAAAGTGCGCTGATGGTTACAGTGTTTACTTGGCATCTTGTTTTTAACCTTTATCTGTGGAAAAAATACTATAACTGTCACATATTTTGTACTTTAGTTTGGTTCTTTTCTGATTTCCTTTCATGTTCCTGTTTGCTCTCTTTTGGTTCTGCTTATTACGTTGTTAAGTTCATTAACAGTAGGGTCGACTGAGTACAGTAGAGACGCTTTCTGCTTTTTCCATCACTACACTAAAACTAGATGCTGAAATGAAGTGATTTTTCACATGATGTTTCTTTTGCTTGTGTACTAGAATATCAGAAATTGATAATAGCCATAAGTAGTTCATATTTTCCACAATTAGCTCATAAACATGTGGTGCAATTTTTGCCTCAACTGTACCCATATGGTGTAGAGTTGAAACAGTAGCATGGTACAGTTGAGACACCCAAAGCTGGCTAACCATTTATAGCAAATGTAATAAATTACAAAATAACAGTTTTAAATAAGTACAGTTTCAAAATAAATGTATTTATTTGTTTTATTTAATTCAGATTCAGTTAAACAAAACAGGAACAAATATTTAACACTACAAAAATATATAGCTAGCAGTACAAATATAAGCATAACAGTAAAAATAACGTTATACACACCCGTGTGACTCTACCCCTAAACCTACGCATCACTCAAATCTTTCTGCATTTTTACATTTTCAATCATTCTGTATGATTTACAAGCTTGTTTACAAGCAGTTCCACCTTATATATTTCTTCAAATGCTATGTAATCCTTTTAACATTCATGTTAGAAAATATGTGCATTAATAGTAGACAGTTGAAATATCACAAATATAATTGTTTGAACTGAATTTGCATAGCATATGTGTACATGTGATTTTTACCCAATTATCTTAACACTGTACAATTAAACATCATGTGACGCAACAGGACACCAATCCGGCTACAGCTGCTACACTGTGTCTCAACTGCACTGACATTGAGATTATGAAAAGACCTTGCATGGCACAATGCCATAAAATATGTTTTAGAGCACATGGTAACTGTAATAAGGTTTGCGGTTCAGGGAAGGAAGGACGAGGAATCAGGGGTGACGAGCCACAAAAATAGTGTTTAATAACACAAAATAAAACTGTTCAAACAAAACGTAAACAAAGTTCGTGCGCTCTTCTTCGTGGGTGGTTCTCGTCTTCTTCGTGGGTGCTCTCTCTCTCTCTGCGTGCTCGCTACTGCCTCCTCACTGCAGGCCGGCGGGACCCTTTTCAAGTCTCTCCGGCAATCACTGGAATCAGATACAGGTGTTAATCATTATTCACTTGCCCACTGATTCCCGCTGCCTCTCGAACCCGCTCTCCCGTAGAGCTCCGCCTTTCCACGCCCCCTCGCCACATACCCCACCGCCCGCCTCAGGCCGGTGAGCCCTCCGGCCTGCAGCCCCCATTCCTGGAGAGGAAGTCGCTACCGCCATCTGCACCCCGGCCTGTGGACCACCTTGAACTTAAAGGGCTGTAAAGCTAGATCCTTCATGCGGTGAAGCCACTGGAGGGGCGTGGTCCGAACAGAGGGTGAACTCCGACCCAGGAGGTAGTAGCGGAGGGTGAGGATGGCCCACCAGATGGCCAAGCATTCCTTCTCTACGGTGCTGTATCTAGTCTCTCTCTTTGAGAGCTTCCGACTTAGACGGCACCCAGCCCCCTGTCCGACGCGTCTGTCTGTAACAAGAAGGGGAGATCAAAGTTAGGAGAGTGCAGGAGTGGGCCGCCGTACAGGGCAGCCTTCACCTTGGTTAGGGCCTGTTGGCACAGCCCGTCCCACTGGACCGGGTCGGGTGCTTCCTTTTAGTGAGATCAGTCAGCGGGCTGGTGAGGTCCGAAAAATTAGGAACAAACCTCCTATAATAACCCCGCCAGCCCCAGGAACTGTCTCACCTCCTTTTTGGTCTTGGGACTCGGGCAGGCCGCAACTGCAGCCGTCTTGTCAATTTGGGGACGCACCTGCCCATGACCCAAGTGGAAGCCCAGATACCGCATGCCTCCACCCGCCCAATTGCACACTTCCACGGGTTTGCCGTGAGCCTGGCCACCCTCAGCGCCCTCAGGACCGGCGGAGATGTTCCATATGCCGCTGCCAATCATTACTATGGATGATTATATCATCCAGATAGGCAGCGGCGCGCTGTGGGGCCGGAGGACTTTATCCGTGAGGCGCTGAAAGCCCAACAAGCCGAATGGAAGCATTTAATTGGTGTAATCCGAACGGCGTGGTGAAGGCTGTCTTTTCTTTGGATAGTGGCGATAAGGGGATCTGCCAATACCCTTTCGTTAAATCCAGTGTCGAATAAAAGCGTGCCGCACCTAACCGATCAAGCAACTCGTCAACTCGGGGCATTGGATAAGCGTCGAACTTCGACACGGCATTCACCTTTCTGTAGTCCACACAGAACCGGACCGAGCCATCCGTCTTAGGAACTAATACTATCGGGCTCGCCCAGTCGCTATGCGATTCTTCTATTACGCCCAAGTTTAGCATGGCCTTTAACTCTTCCCGAACTACATTTTTCTTGTGTTCAGGAAGGCGATAGGGGCGGCTGCGCGCCACCTCCCCGGGGAGCGTTTCGATATGGTGCTGTACTAGGTCCGTACGACCGGGCAGGGGTGAAAACACATCCGCAAAATCTGCTTGCAACTGGGCCAAGTCGGTGAGCTGCCACGGCGAGAGGTGATCCCCAGAGACCAGGCGAGCGGATGGTTTTGAGTGCTGCTTCTGGTCCGAGATCATCCTCGTTAAAGCGACCGCGGCTAACCCCACCGACGTCCCCTCGTTCCAGCGTTTTAGTAGGTTGAGGTGGTAAATCTGACATGCATCACCCTATCCGTCTGACGTCGAGCTCCCCTACGTGACCACAAAGGGCCCTTGCCACTTTGCGTAATTTTGAACTAGACGTTGGAAGTAATACAAGTACCTTATCTCCCGGCGTGAATTGACGAAGCCGCGGACCCCTGTCGTACAGCCGCATTTGTTTGTCTTGTGCCTGCAGCAAATTCTCCATAGAGAGCCGCCCCAATGTGTGGAGTTTTGCTCGGAGGTCCAGGACATACTGAATTTCGTTACGGCTGTTTGATGGCCCCTCCTCCCAAGACTCCTTAATGACGTCAAGCACCCCCCGGGGCTGGCAACCATACAGGAGCTCGAATGGGGAAAACCCAGTGGAGGCTTGAGGGACCTCCCGCACCGCGAACAACAGGGGCTCGATCCATTTATCGATCCCCGGTCGTACTGCTTTTGAGCGTCTCGTCCTGCGACTGCTCCAGAGGAAAGTCGTCCAGCTCCGGGGTTCTCACCTCCTCGCTGGCTCTCGTTTCCTCCGAGGCAGGCGGGGCCGGCCCCGCTAGCGCTTCCGGTCCGAGCCGCCGCCTCCTCCTGGCCCTGCCCCGTTGGCCAAGAGGCATCCGCACACACTATCCCCAACAATTGAGTGAAAGCCGGCCAATCGGTCTGATGAAGACCCGTGAGCGACTTGACTAGCTCCGCAAGTGGGGTAGGCTGGGGGGGTTGCATGACGTCATGCCGGCTTCCTCGGCACCAGTGTAATAAGGTTCGCGGTTCAGGGAAGGAAGGACGAGGAAGTCAGGGGTGACAAGCCACAAAAATAGTGTTTAATAACACAAAATAAAACTGTTCATACAAAACGTAAACAAAGTTCGTGCGCTCTTCTTCGTGGGTGGTTCTCGTCTTCTTCGTGGGTGCTCTCTCTCTCTCTGCGTGCTCGCTACTGCATCCTCACTGCAGGCCGGCGGGACCCTTTTCAAGTCTCTCCGGCAATCACTGGAATCAGATACAGGTGTTAATCATTATTCACTTGCCCACTGATTCCCTGCTCGTCTCCGAACCCGCTCTCCCCTTAGCGCGTTCCGCCTTTCCACGCCCCCCTCGCCACAGTAACGTTTGCAATGATATATAAGTTGAACAACCCTAAAATAATAATAAGCTATTCATTGTGGAAGGGACATGGTGAAATTAAAATCTCACCTTAAAAAAAACTTTTGCCGATATCTTCAGAGTGGAAAGACGCACACGTCTCAAATGTCCCACGATCAAAGAGAACACTAAATCACACATGTGGAGCAAAAATCACGGCTCAGGGTTCTTGTGTACGCAAGTTATTTAAGGTGTTTCAACTGTACACATGTCTCAAGTGTGCTCAGTACCCTACACACCAGCACCTGTTTTGCCCTGATTAGTTGTCTTATTTAGTCTCCTTCTTTAGCTCTTTGTGTTTGTCAGTTAATGTAGATGTTACCCTGTGTGTAAAGAGCTGTATATTATTGGAATGACCTTTGTCTTCGTCTGCCTGCTTCGCCACACCAGTGAGTGTGGCAGTAACAAAGTTGCTATCTAAAGTCAATCTGGTTCTTTTATGAGATTGTATTTCGTTTTTCATCTAATTCAAATCATTTGTTCAGAGATTCTTTTTCAAACTATTTCATTTCAAATTATTTAAATGTAAGTATAAATATAACGAAAATAAATGTATATAAATTTAATCGCAGTATTTGTTATCCGTCAACTAAGCTATTGGCGTCTGGCATCAAAAGAAATTATGCAAAACAGATGCACTTTTTTTTTCAATTTTATGAACATCTTTGTCTTTGATACCTTCCAGATGAAGATGAGTTCAGACTGAGGGCTTTTCATGATGAAGATCATACCGGTACAGCCAGATCCAAACAAACTGCTAGGGGGCAACCGGCACCCCCCGTCCCGCAAGAAGACTCATCTCCACAAACCACACCTAAAACCCAGTCTCAGCCCAAAGCCCAGATCCGCGGTCGACCTCCACCACCACCTGAAGAAGACGAGGAAAATCCTCCTCCCTTACCTCGGCCGAGGAATAAACAACAGCGCAAGAGACATGAAGAGCCGTACCGACCGATGGAATGAGATGCTTGTATGTTTACTGAAAGACGGTAACTCGAGGCCTTAATGGAATCATTACTGTGCCATACTGTGATGCTAAGAGTGTTATTTTAGGAAAATGAAATTTGGTCATGTTCTTCCAAGCTTGTATTGTTTTCTTTATTTTCTTCAAACACCAGCGGACGTCTTGGGCAGAAAGTCAAAGCGGTTCTTGTCCATACAGGGAAATGAGATTGTGATTTTATTCTTAAGCTCCATAAACAATAGTCCTTTAGACTTGTGTGCTATTCTCAGTCTTCTGAGGGTGATTTATGTGATATTTACAACAAAAAATATTGACAACCAAAATATTCTTTTTTTTTTTTTGGTTTGCAATCAAGAAAACTTAGATAATGAGTGAGTACATCTTCCAAATAGTGTTTTGCCTTAGTCTAAATCACTATAAGCCTCTAATTATGTATCATTTAAAGGTGGATTTCTCGGGAAACTGCATAATTTCATCATTACTCTGTCTGTTTACATTATATTCGTAAATAAATGACAGCAATCAGAAGTTAGAATATTACAATATTAATAAGTGGATGTAGCTTGAAGTAACAACTGAATATTGAAGCAAAACGGGAAAGGGAGAGTATCCATGATAAAACAAGAATCAACATACTTTATACCATCAATATGCAATAAGACTTACTATACAACAATGTTTATGTTGGTAATACCAATCTCTAAATCTCAATTCCTTTGATCTGTTTGTTTTGGAAGCTCACTGAACACAAAAGGAAATGATGACTTTTTCTCTCTCGTAATTCTGAATGACAGAATCAGCAGAAGCACAACCCAAGTGATCAAAACAATGTTACTCTGCTAGAGTTATCTGGCTTTCAAATAATAGAAACAGTGAATAAAGAGTTCAATTAAAGTCTGTTTATGAGGTGAATGTGATGACTGAATTGTATTATAATAGTCAAATAGTCTCTTATCTCTCGGGTCTTATTTGTGTCTTTAAACATCTCAAACAAGAGTCGTCTTGGTTATTATACTGGCACACCTGTAGATGGAAATGTGTTGAGCCTCATTCATGAAACACGAGCAGAGCCAACTTTTGAGTAAATCATTCGCAAAGTTCACAAAGAAATGTACCCCTGCTCCCTACAGGTGTAAATGATGCGTAACACGCTCTGTGCTCTTTTTGGCAAACTAATGACACTGAATTTGGATGCACTGCCATTATAATATTTTACAAGTTCATTTGCTCTGGTTTTTATTTTTTTTTTTTTATTTCTAATTTTTTTTGTAGTTGAGAGTTGATAAACTGTTTAGCTTTGGGTAAAACGCAGCGCTAGTCACTGTCACTTTTACCCAGCCGTCCAATCTACAACAACTGAACAAAAATAGGGAACGTTAATATTGCTGGTTACTGCATTTTTATATTCAGTAATATTCTTCAAAATACTAGTAATACATTACTGCCGTGGATATTCCCCATCATAGCAGCCAAATCATCTCGGCCCACCAAAGCCTTCTCAAGCGCCACCATCTGGCCGTTTCAGAAGAGCGCTAAAAACGCTTTGGTGGACACACTTATTGAATATTTATTGTTAGGCAAATGGCCTATTAGTCTTTTTATTTTTTTATTTATGCAATATACTGGAGCCAAACCTGAGAAAGTACACCAGAATATTCCACTGTGTTCCTGGACACGCCTTTGCGTAGCTGTAATTCATAGAGGCAGAGATTATGCTAATTGTGAATGAGCGTGCACGAGGACCCTATTTACGAATGATTGAAATTCAATAACATACCCATGTTTAACAATCAAATCGGACGTTTACGAAGCGTTTTTTTGAATCCGGAGGAGAGGTTTCAGAAAGGTCCATTTTATGCGCAAATTTGCCTATTCAGAATTTACTCATATATTTACGCAAGTTTCATGCATGGGCCCAATATGTTTTTATTTATTAACTCGACAGTCATGTGATTTTAACATTATTTAGAATTTCGCTTTTTTTCCTAGTGTGCATTAACACATTAACACGTCCCCGTGGCTCAGTGGTAGAGTATTGCGTTAGCAGTGCAAAAGGTTGTGGGTTCGATTCCCAGGAAACACATGTACTGATGATAAATGTATAACCTGAATGCACTGTAAGTCGCTTTGGATAAAAGCGTTTGCTAAATGCATAAATGTAAATTATCCAAATATATTTGGGTTGTCACCTTTTTTTAGATGTTCAATTAACTGAATTAAACAGTATTTAATTATTCATTTTGTGTGTGTGTTTTATGAGCCCATAAAAGTGAAAAATAAAGACCTATTAATTGTTTTTTAAAATGTTCAGTTCAAAGTTTTCAGTTCATTCTTTTGCATTACTTCCCCATTAAGGTCTTCTCAGAACATATTTCAGACTATAGCAGAAACAATAGAGTAGGTGTGAATGTGTTCTTTCACTCTCAATTGCACAGAATCATGCAAATGCAAAGCATGCCTCTGTGATGCAAAACACGATTCATTTCGTGTGCTCTTTGGTGACGTTTTCTCACTAAAATCAACATCTAACTAGCAAGTGTGAGGGCCTCAGGGATGTGGTTAACTGCTCTCATTTCACCCACTGACATGTCAGCTTTTTCTTGTATTGTTTGCTCTTTTCCTGTGTGTGGGAGTCGATGAGATGATATGACCTCCGAAGACTGCATGCAACTAAAGCAAAACATCATCTTGTCTCTATAAATATTTTGAAACATTAGTACCCCCTTCATGCTGTGAATATTTCTCCATAGCTTGTTCTTGGTGGTAAAAATTAATAATAGAAATGAGCCATAATGGGATCTAGTCATGTGGTAAACTGAGATTTTATTTTAGCACTCAATACAAATATATATTATCTTACATGCACACATGCATGCATACATTGTGCATATACTGGATATACATATTTAGAATATTTGCTTTATGTTTCTATTTCAACATCCTGCTGTATTGTGCAAAACATGGTTTTGGATGTAAGTCGAACATAAGTAAAATGCCAACAAGTCTAAATATATTTATGCAAAGACTTATCTTCAAAAAAGATTAATAAATTTTTGCAGAAATGCGTTTAGACTTGTTGGCATTTTCCTTATGTTTGACTTTACAACCCAAACCATGTTTAAACAGTTGGTAGACTGAATGCATTATAATTGGTTTATTAAATACAAATGCACTCTGTCCTTTTCACAGTGTCTTAGTAAAGCCAGAAAACGTGGTGATGTGCATCGTGACACTTTTTCCGATTAATCATAGGATGTTTTTCCACAGTTGTGATCAGTGTGATCAGTGTGTGCCACTCTTGGTTTGGGTCAGAAGTTTGTCATCATGGAAATAAGAGACGCTTTAATCTTATTTGAGGCCAGTAGCACTCCACGCAAATTCATCTGAAAGACTCCGTCACTAACATTACATGCGGTTCTATATGTAGTTGCTTCCTGTTTTTGCTGTCCCCACAGGAAGTGGCTAAAATAAGTGCTTATCTCTTTCTTAGATACACCAGAAGCACGAATAGAAAGCAGTTGGGGACAACTAATGGAGAAAAAATACTAACTTTGTACATGCATTAAAGATTATTATACATATGGGTCGCATGTTTCATTATGTAGCAAATAATCAGCACTAGTTCTATGATTTTAACACTGCTTGAGGTACTAAACACAGACAAAGTGAGAGAGTGTGTTGCAAAGGCCTTTAATCTTTAATAACCTTCCCTTACAATCAGCACTAAAACCATTTTATACTGCGTTCTTCACCAAAACTCTGCCGTTTATTATATTTGACGTCCAGTAAGCAGAAGGAAATTCGGCATTGATTAAAAGTGCCTTCTCTCTTCTCTATTTTTATTTTGAACTGAAACCACACAGACCTAGGCTACACCATGATAGTGGCACACCAACACCTAAAGATGCACCACACACTCAATTAACTGAGTATAGACTCAAGATTGCAGCGTAATAATCACATTAGCCATTTAAACTGTTACAAAGCTGTGCAGGGGTTTAAGACTGGCAACCAGAAGGTTGTTGGTTCAAACCCAGCAAGAAGTGCATCATAAAGAGTAATGTCAGTGTCACTACGGGTTTCTTGAAGGCTACTTGAAGTCACTTCATATCGTGACTGTAGGCTGTACAACTGTTTCTCAACACTAGATGGCATAAGAGTCTTCTGAGCCTCTGATCTGCTGCTGGGAGAATGTGAACTCGATTTAAAAGTCCTTTAGCTACTAAACAGATTACAGTTATGGTTCTGGAATGGAGCTGAAACTCATCATAGATCTAAATTGCAATAATGCAGAATTATAAATAGTTATCTATCTATCTATCTATCCATCTATCTATCTATCTATCTATCTATCTATCTATCTATCTATCTATCTATCTATCTATCTATCTATCTATCTAATCTAATTTGGGTAGACATATGTACAAGTGACTTTTTCTAAATTCAAAATTTTGGGTAAAACGTAGCTACATGAATATTTAGCTTTGCTAGTCAGTGTTGGTTCAGTGGTTTTGGCTGATTAAGATGAAAATGACCAGCTGGTAAAAGCCTTTGGGTCATTCTTCAATTGGGGTGGCAACTGAGAGGCAGAATTTGTAAAAATGCTTGTTTGTTTTTTTCTAATAAAATATAGCGCTGCTAAGCATTTAAAGTTAGTTTAATATGCTATGGCCCGGTTTCACAGACAGGGCTTAGACTAAGCCAGGATTAGGCCATAGTTCAATTAGGACATTTAAGTAATATTTATTAACATGCCTTGTAAAACAACATTACTGGGGTGCATCATGAGACAAAACAAAGGCACGGATATATTTTAGGATCAGTCAGTGCAAGTTTATTTCAGTTAAAACAGCTCAGAATTAAATTTTAGTCTAAGACTAGGCTTAAGCCTTGTCTGTGAAACCAGGGAATATCAATTAAAATAAAAGCTAAGTAATATTTAGATTTTTAAATAATAACAATCAAACACTGGTGACACAGCCACTTATGTCTATGTCCTTTTGAAGTAACACCACAGACTTTATAATGCAAGTTACTATAGGCTCTGTGTTACCAGAAAAGACACCAGACAAATCAGCCTAAATCCAGACTTTTCTCAAATGGAGGCTGCCATTATGATGATTCCAGGATATGGGGACATTTTTGGATATTACTAAGTATGTATTTATCAAAATTATGATTAAAATATGTAATATCTGCATGTTATCAACATAACACCACAGACACTAATAAAGTGCAACACATGAAATTGTCAGAAGTTTAGCTAAATTTAATGACATGAATTTGGGGGACAACTTTTTTCTTAAATATAATAAAATATGTATTTTTAAAACAATTTAATACAATTATACAAGCTAAATAAAATCTATATTTACAATATAACCACTTTATTTTGTGTTAAAAAAATGTATATTGTTGCAATTACATTCCATGATACCTCTCTGAGGTATGACGGGAACATCCATGTTCTGTTACAAATGCAATCTCCAAAACTCAATTAAATATGTATTTTAAAACAAAACATTTAACTAATAACAGTGCACAAATTGTGTTTACCCTACAGAATACAATCATGCAAACATTTAATGATTTATTGGTATGTAAAGTTTATTTCTGTGCAACTGTTTCTCAACACTAGATGGCATAAGAGTCTTCTGAGCCTCTGATCTGCTGCTGAGAGAATGTGAACTCGATTTAAAAGTCCTTTAGCTACTAAACAGATTACAGTTCTGCTTCTGGAATGGAGCTGAAACTCATTTATTTGTTTAAATTGTAATGCAGAATTATAAATAGTTATCTATCTATCTATCTATCTATCTATCTATCTATCTATCTATCTATCTGTCTATCTATCTATCTATCTATCTATCTGTCTATCTGTCTATCTGTCTATCTGTCTATCTGTCTATCTGTCTATCTGTCTATCTGTCTATCTATCTATCTATCTATCTGTCTATCTGTCTGTCTGTCTGTCTATCTGTCTATCTGTCTATCTGTCTATCTGTCTATCTATCTATCTATCTATCTATCTATCTATCTATCTATCTGTCTCTATCTATCTATCTATCTATCTATCTATCTATCTATCTGTCTATCTATCTATCTATCTAATCTAATTTGGGTCATATGTACAAGTGACTTTTTCTAAATTCAAAATTTCTGTTCGTCTGTCATGAATATTTAGCTTTGTCTAGTCAGTGTTGGTTCAGTGGTTTTGGCTGATTAAGATGAAAATGACCAGCTGGTAAAAGCCTTTGGGGTCATTCTTCAATCTGGGGTGGCAACTGAGAGGCAGAATGTCTGTACAAATGTCTGTTTGTTTTGTTCTAATAAAATATAGCTGTCTGCTCATTTAAAGTTAGTTCTGTATGCTATGTCTGGTTTCACAGACAGGTCTTAGACTAAGCCAGGATTAGGCCATAGTTCAATTCTGGACATTTCTGTAATATTTATTCTGCCTCTGTAAAACAACATTACTGTGCATCATGTCTGTCTGGCACGGATATATTTTAGGATCAGTCAGTGCAAGTTTATTGTCTGTTAAAACAGCTCAGAATGACATTTTAGTCTGGGACTAGGTTTAAGCCTCTCTGTCTGTCTGCCAGGGAATATCAATCTAAAATAAAAGCTATCTATCTAGATTTTTATCTAACTATCAAATCTATCTGGTGACATCTGTCTGTCTGTCTGTCTATGTCTGTCTGTCTGTCTGTCTGTAATGTCTGTTACTATAGGCTGTCTGTGTTACCAGAAAAGACACCAGACAAATCAGCCTAAATGTCTGTCTGTCTGTCTCTCTCAAATGGAGGTCTGCCATTATGATGATTTCAAGATATGGGGTCATTTTCTGGATATTACTATCTATGTATTTATCAAAATTTTATTAAAATCTATGTCATATCTTCATGTTATCAACATAACACCATCTATCTATCTAATAAAGTGCTGTCTGTCTGTCATCCGAAGTTTAGCTAAATGTCTGTCTGTCTGAATTTGGGGACAACTTTTCTGTCTTAAATATAATAAAATATGTATTTTTAAAACAATTTAATACAATGTCTGTCTGTCTGTCTATATTTACAATGTCTGTCTTTATTTTGTGTTAAAAAATGTATATTGTTGCAATTACATTCCATGATACCTCTGTCTGAGGTATGGCGAACATCCATGTTCTGTTACAAATGCAATCTCCAAAACTCAATCTAAATATGTATTTTAAAACAAAACATTTAACTAATAACAGTGCACAAATTGTGTCTATCCTACAGAATACAATCTATGCAAACATTTAATCTATTTATTGGTATCTAAAGTTTATTTCAACTGTTGTAGTCTAGAGAGGACACCACAGAAGAAAGACTCCTCTGTCCTGCCAACAGACCAGCGAACAGGTTTAGACTCTGTCTAGCAAACTATCTGAGGCTAGTTTAAGCTATAATAAGGAAAAATGTATGTTTAATCTAGGTTTTCATTTATTTATTTATTTGTTTATTTATTGTCATTTTTAATGTCTGTCTGTCTGTCTGTCTCTCTGTCTGTCTGTCTGTCTGTCCGTTCTGCCTGTCTGTATATTTATATCTATCTCTGTCTGTCTGTCCATCCGTCCATCCATCTGTCTGTCTGTATATATATCTCTCTGTCTGTCTGTCCATTTACATTTACATTTACATTTAGCAGACGCTTTTATCCAAAGCGACTTACAATCTTCGTCTGTCTGTTTTCATTAGTCTGTCTGTTCCTGGGAATCGAACCCACAACCTTTCTGCGCAACAGACTGTCTGTCTGTCTACCACTGAGCCACACAGGAACACAATCCATCCGTCCGTCTGTCTGTCTGTCTGTATATCTATCTGTCTGTTCGTTCTGTCTGTCAGTCCGTCCGTCCGTCTGTATATCTATCTGTCTGTCTGTCCGTCCGTCCGTCTGTCTGTATATCTATCTATCTATCTCTCTGTCTGTCTGTCTGTCAGTCTGTCCCGCGTCTGTTCCGTCTGTATATCTATTCTGTCTGTCTGTCTGTCCGTCCGTCTCTGTCTGTATATCTATCTATCTATCTGTCTGTCTGTCCCGCCCTGTCTGTCTGTCTGTCCGCCCGTCTGTCTGTCTCTGTGTGTGTGTCTGTGTGTGTGTGTGTGTGTGTGTGTGTCCGCCCGCCCTGCCCGTGTCTCGTCTGTATATCTATCTGTCTGTCTTCGTCCTGTCTGTCTGTCTGTCTGTCTGCCCGCCGTCTGTCTGTCTGTCGTTTGTATCTATCTATCTCTGTCTGTCTGTCTGCCCGTCCGCCCGTCTGCCCGTCTGGCCCGCCCGTCCGCCTATCTAATCTATATCTATCTATCTATCTATCTATCTATCTCCGCCCGCCCATCTATCTATCTATCTATCTATCTATCTGTCTGTCCCCTGTCTATCCGCCTGTCTGTCTGTATATCTATCTCTGTCTGTCTGTCTGTCTGTCTGTCTGTCTGTATATGTCTGTCTCTCTCTGTCTCTGTCTGGGGTTTATCTCCGTCCATCTATCTATCTGTCCGACCTGTCTGTCTGTCTGTCTGTCTGTCTGTCTGTCTTCGTCTGTCTGTCTGTCTGCCCTGTTCGTCTGTCTGTCTGTCTGACCGCCCTGTCTGTCTTCGTATATCTATCTGTCTGTCTGTCTGTCTATCCGCCCGTCCGTCTGTCTGTCTGTCTGTCTGTCTGTCTGTCTGTCTGCCCGCCCTGTCTGTCTGTCCCGCCCGTCTGTCTGTCTGTCTGTCTGTCTCCCGTCTGTCGCCCATCTGTCTGTCTGTCTGTCTGTCTGTCTGTCTGTCTGTCTCTGTGTGTGTGTGTGTGTGTGTGTGTGTGTGTGTGTGTGTGTGTGTGTGTGTGTGTGTGTGTGTATCCGTCTGTCTATTCATCTATCTGTCTGTCCGTCTATCTATCTATCGGGGTCTATCTATATATCTGGGGTGTGACGTTCCTCCAGTCTCTCTCGAAGGGAATCCCGCTTCACTTCCGTCATTCGGTTGTTAAACCTCCACGAGCGTGAATCAATCACGGGCGCGCGCGCGCGGTGGACGCGTCCGTCACTCATCTCCCGCTCGCGCTCAAACGGAGGCCGTGACGTCATCGCAGCGAGGGTCTCTCCGGTTCTCAGGTGTATCCCGGATCCGTCGGTCTCTCCAGCAGTCAGACGCTCGCTCGCTCGCTCGCTCTTCGGCTCGTATCGGGAATATAACGCGGCGGGTCCAGCGACATGGGAAAGACTCGAGCGCTGCTCCTGCTGTGCGCCGCTGTCGGTGAGTTTCCTGCGGGAACAACTCTATACACATGCAGCAAAGAAATGACAACCCCTCCGCGAACGGTACGCGTCTGTTGTATTGACAAGTAACAGCGTTCCTGTCAAAGCAAAGAGTCAGAAACCTAAACCTAAAACGCGTTTCACGTGGTGACATCTGAATTAGCTGCTTTTCTTTCTGTCAAAATATGATTTAAGATGTCTAAATTAACCTGATTACGTAAGATTATAGCGATTGCGCTTTTTACAGCGTTACCATTGCTGATTTGCACTTAATGAGATCTTATTAACCTCTCGATCATTATAGACTTTTGCTGTAATTTCTTCTTATTATTATTATTATTAGATTTGCATGATAAACATTTACAGCAAATATACCTCAATGAAAGTTTAGATTTGCTTATTTATCTAACTCTAACTATAACCATTATTGAATTATTCTGCCTTGATTTGTGACAAATTTTAAGTGAAATTAGTTAAATTTGCATTGTTAAAATTTACAGTAAATATCTCAAATTGCACATGACATGACATTTTCTGCATCTTATATCATTATATATTTTTTCTGCCTTGATTTCTTACTATTATCAGATTTGCATGGTCAAAATGTACTGTAAATACTTAAGACGAAGTGTATGTTAATATGTGGTTTAGATTTGGCATATTAATTTAAATCTAACTACAGCTGTCAATCACAATAGAATTGTTCTGTCTTGATTCTCTCATTTTTCTTGAATGTTTATATTTGTGCGGTTTATAGTAGCTCACATTTTCATATAAAATATGATCTAATTAATCCTCTTATTACTGTATTATAAAAATGATGTTGATTTATTATATTTTTACCATAGTCAAAAATGTATTGTAGTCTACTGAAATTAAAGAATTGCGTAATATTAAATAATTGATTTTGATCAATTAAATGACAAGCAATGACAAAAAAAATCAAGTTGGACATGTTTTTTTAGAATTATTATTATAGTTTTTATTGAATTTATAAAAAATTATATTTTCCTTTTTCATTAAAAATTTTGTTTTTGTAATTTTGTTGTATTCTTGAAATATATCTTATTTTTATAGTTATTATTAATTTACATTTTTATATATATATATATATATATTTTTAAATAAAATGAGAACTGATTCCTTGGCAACTATAATGGAAATAAAACTCTTTTTTAGAATTTTCACATATTATTTATATATTTCAGATGCGTTTTAGTTTTAGTTTAAGTCAACTATAGTAACCCTACACTATGACATGAATGATATGTAAACTTATACTCTTCAAAATAATTGTTGTAATTTGAATCAAAAGGCGTTTCAGGGTTTTGTAACGTTCCTCAAATAACATTTTATTCACTAGTTCTGTAGAAAACTTTCTCTGTACTGATGCCAGAAACCAAAACACTGATCTGAAGAACCTGTGAAGAAACACCAAGAACTTTTCATCTTTAAAGAGCCATATAGTCGTTTTTGATAAAAATATATCCTAAAATACTGCGGCAATTATTTTTACAGAAACATGGCATAAAGTATCTGCTCTGCATATTACATGAAACCCAAATAAACCTCTACATTATTATAAAATGTTCTGTCTTGATTAAAAGTTTCAGATTGACATGGTCAATGTTTATACGGTAACATTTTCAATTCATGATTTGGTACAGTGTGAGATGCTGACATGTTTGGGTTTTATGCATGCATGTATTTACATATGCATATTCTCATGTGCACCTGTGCACATAAACACACTTCAAACCAGACCAGAATATATCTCTTCTCCTCCCTTTTCTTGCTGTTCTGTGTTCATTTATCACAGATCGGTCTGTTAAACACTCCTGTATCGACTTCAAAGCTACAAAAAATTAAGAATTTGTGTTTTTCCAACGCTGACAAGATTCCCAATGGACTTGATTTATTGAAATACAGTGCAGAAGAGAATAAATGAGTATATGGTGAAAATAACGATGCTTTAAAGCACACATTTCTCCTGTGTCTTCCCCAGTTTTGAAGTTGCTCAGTAGGCGCCTACGGCTGAAAGCGTGTCAGTCTGTGTAACAGGAGCTTTCCTGTAAGAAAAGAATATTTTAGGATAGTCTTTTTTCATTTAGTGTCATTTGCAAGTCTATTGGGGTGAGAGTGACAGAGTTATCATTAGCATGGTGCTTCATTTGCATCGGTGGTCTTTTTTATGAAAGTGCTGCTTTGAAGATTATCCTCATAATCCCATTGTAAAGTGCCATATGCCAAACCATAGTCAGCACTTGTGTGCTTATGACACCAGCGATCAGCTGAAATATTCAGATGGTAAAGTTATGGCACATCATATGTCACATAATTAGTGATGCTTCCTCACTTTTTACCATCCATTCAATTTAGATGCACTGATAACATGTGATTCAGAGAAGCCCAAACTCGACTTTTAGTTTATATTATATATATAGACGTTTGCTATATTATATTGTAATTAATGTACTTTTATTGTAAATAATTTTACATTTTGGTTTAACTTTTTTTGTTGTATTTTTGCATTTTGTAATCTTAATATAAGTGAATCTACTTTAAAAATGTAATTAAATTGTTTATATATATGTGTGTGTGTGTGTGTGTGTGTGTGTGTGTGTGTGTGTGTGTGTGTGTGTGTGTGTGTGTGTGTGTGTGTGAACATGCATACATACATGTATTTTCAGTCATTTTTTAAATACTTTTCTTTTCTTTTTCCATTTAAATTTTATTTAAACAATATTAGCGAATTTGAATAATAATACATTTCAAAAGTTCAAAAAATTATTTAATTTGTTTAGTTTTTTTTTTTTTTGTACTTTAATTGAATAATAATTTAAATTAACATAAAATAAGTTTCACTTTAATTCAAATTAATGTTAAATGAATATTAATTAATTAAATACATTAATTTAAAATGTACTTTTGGCCCACCACAGCCTTCAAGCATTCAATTAAGTCTTTGATTGTTGTTGTTTTTTAATTGCCCTTTTAAAAGGTTTGGGCACCTCTAAATGAACTGGTTTTATTCATGTCACAATTATCAATGAATATACAGTAGCTAAATCACCTAAATACATCAATTTATTCCAAAAATAAATACAATTTAACGGTTTAAATCAGGTATAAATAGCTTTTTAAGGAAACAATTGCAGGTTACCACTTTTTATCGTGTGTATAAAATCATAATAGACCAAAATATAAAATGTATTTGTTCTGTTTCATACAGAAATAAAGACATGAAATGGTCTGCCATTGAAAGTATCTACAAAATAAAGAGCAATCAATAAAGCAGTGTTGTGTTTGTTTCACAGCTCTATGCCACTGCCGGTCGGTGACGGTGTCCAGGGGCCCCCTGCTCCGGGTCGAGGGCCAGCCGCTGTCCATTCGCTGCGATGTATCGGAGTACGAGGGCCCGAGGGAGCAGGACTTTGAATGGACAGTAACACGAGGAACAGAAACCATCACGGTGATCTCGACGTTTGATGACCGTTTCACAGACCGCTCTCTTCAGGACCGCATACGGAGCGGCGACATCAGTGTGTCACGACTAGAGGATAACGCCGTTGAGCTGAGAATCCAGGAGCCTCGAGTTAGAGACAGCGCCACCTACCGCTGCAGTACTCCGAGCACAGACTCGGTCATCAGTGGAAACTATGACGCAGACGTCCAGCTGCAAGGTCAGTATGTGCTGTTTTACATGGTAGAAAGTCGTCTGTTGCAATGCATTGCAATACATCTAATGAATGTGCATAACATAAGGTTTAATATGAGATATTGCAGTATTGTTTCCCAAGTTACTGAATCCACATTTGATACAAAGACTAGACCGCAAACAGTGTATATTTCAGGGTGTTTACATCGTTTTCAACTCAAAATGGAAAACTTTTTATGCACTTCAGCTGCTCATTTACATGACTGTGAGAATAGGTTTTGAAAATGATATTATTATCGTCTACGTGTGAACTAGTAAAACCAACTTTGTGAAAATGGTGGTGGCATGGGTGTGAATGTGAAACTTCAAAAACACAACATCAGTACATCATTGTCATGTAAGCGTACCCTCAGTATCATTGAGATGCTATTGTAGTTTTTATTAATATTTTGAATTATTTGTAATTTTGTAATTTATTTATTTATAAAATTTGTATTTAAAGTTTAGTAATTGTGTTGTGTTTTATCAGTTTTAGTAGATTTTGGATATAAGGATGTCTATATTATGTATTTATTTAATCATTACAGTTTTTATTATTATTAATTTTTACTTATATTTAAAAACGTGCTATATGTACTGCGTTAAGCTAACTGAGACTTGTCATAGCACTTGCATATCATTGCTCTTGTTGATTTTGATTGCTCCCATTGTCCTCATTTGTTGGTCACTTTGGATAAAAGCTTCTGTTAAATGACTAAAGGTAAATGTAAAAGTTCTACAATTATTCTAATATATATATATACTGTATACTGTATACAGTGCCTTGCGAAAGTATTCACATTTTTTCACGTTTTTTTATGTTGCAGCCTTATGTTAAACTGCTTTAAATCACTTTTTCAATCAATCTACACCCCATACACCATAATGACATCAAATAACAGAACTGTCACAACTGTACATTTATCAAAAATAAAAACTGAAATAAGTATTCAAACCCTTAACTTAGTACTCATCTGAAGCCCATTTACAGCCTCAAATATTTCTGGGTATGATGCTTTGCTCATCAGCATTTAGCAATGATCTGCTATTCTTCTCCTCATCTCTTCACGTCTCAAGCTCTGTCATGTTGGATGGGCACGCATTTTCATGTTTCTCCAGAAATATTTGCCTGGGCTGTGGCTGGGACATTCACAGAGCTGTGTATAAGCCACTCTTGCTGTGTGTTTAGGGTCATTGTCCTGTTGGAAGGTAAATCTTCTGCCCGTCTGAGGTTCTGGATGCTCTGGACTGGGTTTTCATTAAGGCTATCTATCTCTATATTTCAGTGAATTTATCTTTTCTTCTACTCTGACGAGTCCCTCAGCTCCACAGCATGAGCACACTTTATTGCTCGATGCAATCCTGTTTCTGAGCTCTACAGGCAGTTTTTTGTTTTACCTCAGGACTTGGTCTTTGCTCTAATATGCTTTTTCAGCTGTTAGACCTTTTATTAACACGTGTGCCTTTCCAAATCACACCCATTCAATTGAATTTGCTACAGGTTAAACTCACTCAAAGTGTGGTAACATTTACAAGCAAAACGAAGGCTCCTGAGCCCAGATATATGAAAACTTATGCAATGGAATTTTTTTATCTTTAATAAATTTGCAAAGATTTTAAAAACCTGTTATTTGTTTTGTCATTATGGTGTATAGAGTGTAGATTGATGTGGGAAAAAAGTTATGCAAAGCAGTTTAACATAAGGCTGCAACATAACAAAATGTGAAAAAATAAGGGGTTTGAATGCTTTTATATAATATAATATATTCTTAAATCAAATTATATTTACTTAAGAAGCAAACTTACTGAATATTATTTAATATTAAACCTTGTTTTTCTGAAAAAAAATCATCAAAATTAAGTGAATTGATTTATAAAACAAGTAAAAAATGAACGTCTGTGGACAGAAAAATCTACTTAATTAAATAGATAGTACTTCTTGTTTGAAGCATGAACTCACTTGACTACATTCTTCAGTAAACGAGAAAGTCATGTTCCATCTCAAGAAAGCTGAAAGCTAAAAAGTTTAGATATTTGTGTTGGAAAACAAAACAAAATACTGAGTAAAAATGATTTTCTGCGGTGTAAAAACAACCCCTCAACAATGAAACTCAGGAAAAGTGTGTTAAATACAAACACACATTGTAAAAAACATTATTAGTAAGAGTTGGGCATGCAGTGCAATGCATTAATTACAGCGTATGTGTTTAAACTAAACTGTTCAGTGTTTTTGTCTGTGAACAAGCCTAAGCTCTGAACGCCAGCAGCGTTCATTATGCAAAATTCACTGGGTTAGTGATATTATCATTATCTTTAGTTCATGAGCACTGACTGAACATTGAAAATTAGAGTAATCACTGCAGATTAATGTAAGAACCCACAGGACACGTAAAACATCTCAAGTGTTTCTCCTGATAGCAATAAGAGTAAATGCAAATTGATTGTTTTTGCTGCTTTTCAGATGTTTCTTGTAAATAAGACCCGAGTAGAAAGAAGTATTTTCTGCTAAACAAACTGCATTTATTTGATAAAAATACAGTCAATTATGAAATATTGTAACAATTTTAAATAGCTGTTTTCTAAGTGTATATATGTTAAAATGTAATTTATTGCTATGATCAAATCTGTATTTTCAGCATCATTACTCCAGTCTTCAGTGTCACATGATCTTCAGAAATCATAATAATATACTGATTTACTGATCAAGATACATTTCTGAAAAATCATAATTATCCCAAGCTTTTGACCGTAGTGTAACTAAAACCAAACTGAAGCATTCATTTAAGCAACACATGAGAAATAATCCTGGCACCAACATCAAATCTGGTTGGAAGAGAAGTTCTCCTGTATAGGGTAATCGCTATTAGAAATATTTAAAGACTGTGTACTGATCTGCAGAAAGTCTGTCTGATGATGTTGACTTCATGTAACACAGCTCGTTACAGTATGTTTGAGGTTTGTTAGGTTTTTCTCACTGATCTATATATATATGATAGATCAGTGGTTTGTCTTCACATGTCCGCTGTAGATGAGCAGTGTTCCTCTAAAAGATGCTGGCTTATATTGTCTTCGCAGCCGCTGAGTTGAGCTCGTTGGGATGTATGTTGGGTAGTTTTTCTGTTACCCAGCTGTTGGGTTAGTGGTTCGTTCAACCTCACTTCGACCAAAACCCAGTTTACTGATTACTCTTGCATTAAAGTATTACTTTTAAATGTCAAACTTTTCATTTCTAAAATGCTTGTTAAACAAGTTTAAATGTATGGAAAATCTATGCTGTACATTCATTGAAATCCATCGTACTCTTGCTCTATTCTGTTTGTGATTTCTAATTTCAAACCCACTCAGCAATATAGTAATTTTAAAAATAGTTGAATCCATCCGTCCATCCGTCCATCCACCCATCCTTCCGTCCGTCCATCCATCCATCCATCCATCCATCCATCCATCCATCCATCCATCCATCCATCCATCCATCCATCCATCCATCCATCCGGCTCCATCCGTCATCCGTCCATCCATCCATCCGTCTCCCATCCATCATCCGTCATCCATCCATCCGTCATCATCATCCTTCCGTCCCATCCATCATCCATCCATCATCCATCCATCCGCCCATCCATCAATCCATCGTCCATCCATCATCCATCCATCTATCATCCATCCATCCATCATCCATCCATCCATCCATCCATCATCCATCCATCCATCCTTCCGTCCATCCTCCATCCTTCGTCCATCCATTCATATCCATCCGTCTCATCCATCCATCCATCCATCCGTCATCCGTCATCCATCCATCCGTCCATCCATCCATCATCCATCCATCCGTCATCCATTCATCCATCCATCCATCCATCCATCCATCCATCCTTCCGTCCATTCATCCATCCATCCGTCATCCTTCCATTCATCTATCCGTCCCATCCCTCCATTCATTCATCCATCCATCCATCCTCAATTCATCCATCCATCCATCCTTCCATTCATCCATCCGTCTCATCCTCCATTCATCCATCCATCCATCCTTCCATTCGCCATCCGTCCATCCGCCCATTCATCCATCCATCCATCCATCCATCCATCCATCCATCCATATCCATCCATCCATCCTTCCGATTCATCCATCCATCCATCCATCCATCCATCCATCCATCCATCCATCCATCCATCCATCCTTCCATTCATCCATCCGTCCATCCATCCATCCATCCGTCCATTCATCCATCCGTCCATCCATCCATCCATCCATCCTTCCATTCATCCATCCGTCCATCCATCCATCCATCCATCCATCCATCCATCCATCCTTCCATTCATCCATCCGTCCATCCGTCCATTCATCCATCCGTCCATCCATCCATCCATCCATCCATCCATCCGTCCATTCATCCATCCATCCATCCATCCGTCCATCCATCCATTCATCCGTCCATCCATCCATTCATCCATTCATCCACTAACAGTGGGAAATTAAAACACACACTGTTTGAAAGTCTTGCCTCGAGACTTTAGATGTGTTAACTTTAGACTAGTGAGTTTAGTCCATTTACTAAACAAGTAAACTAGATATATACAGTTAGAATGATAGATTCCACTTAGTGTATTTGTGCTGTTCTGTCTTTCCTCTGGGCCGGCGGTTCATAGTGGATTGTGACAGAGCAAGTAAAGGCTTTGATTGCATCTGTTTCCACATGAGTTCACCTCTGATGGTCAAACTGGTCGATCTGGTTCTGTCACTGGTGCATGACGTTCATGATCAGACCCGGCAGACACAAAGTCTGCTTTTATTGTGTCAGACTAACATTGATTCTTTTCAGTAATGCTCTGTGTTTTGTTTCCCTTGTATGTGCGTCTAAAGTTCACTGGTTGGATGACGATGTACAAGGGCATTTCCTGCTATAGTATTACTGTAATTCATTGACAGTAAGGTGTGTTAAAGCAAACACATGCTATTTTATTTTTATTCTTCATGTCTGTGTCATTCAGTAATAATTATTGGTTGCATTTGAATTAGAAGTTACCTGTATTTGTCTATGTAAAACCTTACTGGCTTAGTTTTATGTCAAATTAAGGAGAGGCAAGTAATAAAGTAAAGTGCGGTAGTAAAATAAAGTGCAATGTCTAATCCTCTCTTAAATATACAAGAGACAAACTTGTTTCCTGAAGATCATAATGTCATGTTCAGTAGACTTTTGCTAATTTTTACAGCTAAAGAAACTAAAAAAGTGCTTCTTTGAAATACCAATGTAATAATAGTGAACTAATTTAAAGTAGGATTTTCATTTTCTGATACTGATAGAACAGACTGACAAATAATACTTCAAATAAATAATACATTTATTCATCAATGACACATTAAATTGATAGTAACAATGTGTATAATGTTACAAAATATTTATATTTCAAACGAATGCTGTTCTTTTTAACTTTCAATTCAAAAATAAAATATATCACGGTTTCCACAAAGATATTCAGCAGCACAACTGTTTTCAGCATTGATAATAATCAGAAATGTTTCTTGAGCAGTAAATTATTATGATTTCTGAAGATCATGTGACACTGAAGACTGGAGTAATTATGCTGGAAATACAGCTTTGAATTTAAATTCCTGTAATTTATCACAGAAGTAAATTACATTTTACAATATATTCACACAAAAAATAGCTATTTTTAATTGTAAGAATATTTTACATTTCCGTATTTATTTTTTTTTTTTGTATTTTGATCAAATAATTGCTGCCTTGTTGAGCAGAAGAGACTTCAACCAAAAAAAAATTGACCCCTTTTAAAACTTTAAAACTGAACTTTTAAATGGCAGTGTACATATTTTAAACTATTACATTTTATAATTTTATATTATCAAATTGTGCAAAAATATGTGAAAATGTTTAGTATACTGAAAAATATTTGGCGTAGGATTTACTTAATATATGTACTGTGAAATTGCTAGTAAATAATTGCACAGAAACTAACACATTGAAATAAACGTGACATTTTAAAGTAAAAAACACATGTGGTATTTTATTGTAAAACTTGCTGCAATAAAAATATGACAATTTATTTATTGGCTTTTGGGAGATTTTGGAAGCTACACAAATGTCCAGTCAATAGATAAATCAACCTGGGGTGTGTTTCCCAAAAGCATCGTTAGCTAACGATGGTCGGTAGTTCCATTGAACTCTATTGGTAACGACAGAACTTGCGACCGTAGTTGTTTTTGGGAAACGCACCCCTGGCCGATATATCGGTTTATCGGTGAGTTTGTGCTTGCACCTCTTCTCTAAAACTCGTCTTTTTTCTTCTATTTCAGTTGTTCCCAACAGTCTGATTGTGGCTCCCGATTCCCCAAACCCTGTGGTTCACGAGGGTGGATCCATCAGACTCCTGTGCAATGTGTCCCGCAGCTTCATGGAGGGAATTGACCTGTCTCTTACCTGGTCAGTCAAGAAGGGCTCATCTCTGCTAGAGGACCTGCTGACCTTCGGTCCAGATTTGGGCGTGACGGTTGGCGAGGACTACACGCTGCGCTACACCGATGGCGGGATGCGGCTGGAGATGGGAAGCGGCGTCTCGCACAGTCTCGTGCTCTCCGGAGCGAGGCCGGCTGATCAGGGCATGTCGTGTGCGGCCAGATTGTGGACGAGAGCAGGGAGCCTGGAAGCATTCAGGAGAAGACCATGGAGATGGGAGAAGTGACTGTCAGCTCTACAGGTTAGTAGAACAACACGATAAAAATAGCCCATAGCACAACAGAATAAAGCAGGAATTAATACAATTCAAATAAGTAGAAATTATGTAAGATTGGCATTGTTCATATTTTAAGACATTTTTAGGATAATTTTAGAAACCATCACATCGATTTTTATATTTTAGTATTATTTTTATACTGTTTATTGTATTAATTCAGATTTGTGAATTGGCTAATACTTTTTAGTATTTTCAGTTTTCACCGCAGTTTGTGCTTTTGTCATTTTGTTAGTTTTTAATTATGCAAATTAAATTATGCATTCAATTAAATTATACATGTCATTAGTTTAATTATGTAAATGTACTATATTATGCTAATTCAATTACGGATTAAATTAAATTAATACAATTTGGTAATTAATTTAATGAAATTATGAATTATATTAGTTTTTGCTTTTAAATTGTGTAAATTAAATTATGTATTCAATGAAATTAAATCATTAGTTTTGTTATTTTATATTTTTTATAATGCATTTAATCAAATAAAATTATATATAAATGATACATTATATTAGTTTGTTTTAATGTGTAAATTAAGTTATGCATTATATATTTTTTTATTGTGTAAATTATGCATTCGGTGATATTAAATTATGAATTATAAATTGTATTAGTTTTTTATTTTTATAAATAATATAAATGAAAATATAAATTCAATGAATTTAAATTATAATTATTCAAATTGTATATTATTTTTTTAATTATGTAAATTAAATAGTAAATTATATTTTGCATTAAATTAAATTGATTATTAATTTTATTATTATTTTATTATTATTTATTATGATTTATTTGTAATTATGATTTTTAAATTATGATTTTAATTTTAAATAAATTATTAAAGTTTAATATTTTATATTATGTAAATAAAAAGTATGCATTTATTATATATTAAGTTTCTTGCTAAAGTCTTAAACAGCAAACGTCAATTAAAGGAAAAGTGACTCTATTGAAAACTCTGAAATTCACATTTTTGAGTGAGCTATTTCTTTAATTCTCTTTCATTATGGCTTTATGCTGTTGTGGATTTGCTTAATATTTTGTATCAGATTTCAGTTGTTCCCAACAGTCTGATTGTGGCTCCCGATTCCCCAAACCCTGTGGTTCACGAGGGTGGATCCATCAGACTCCTGTGCAATGTGTCCCGCAGCTTCATGGAGGGAATTGACCTGTCTCTTACCTGGTCAGTCAAGAAGGGCTCATCTCTGCTAGAGGACCTGCTGACCTTCGGTCCAGATTTGGGCGTGACGGTTGGCGAGGACTACACGCTGCGCTACACCGATGGCGGGATGCGGCTGGAGATGGGAAGCGGCGTCTCGCACAGTCTCGTGCTCTCCGGAGCGAGGCCGGCTGATCAGGGCATGTACGTGTGCACGGCCAGATTGTGGACGAGAGAGCAGGGAGCCTGGAAGCGCATTCAGGAGAAGACCATGGAGATGGGAGAAGTGACTGTCAGCCCTACAGGTTAGTAGAACAACACGATAAAAATAGCCCATAGCACAACAGAATAAAGCAGGAATTAATACAATTCAAATATATAAGTAGAAGTTATGTAAGATTCACTTATGTTCATTGGCATTGTTCATATTTTAAGACATTTTTAGGAGAATTTTAGAAACCATCACACCGATTTTTATATATTAGTATTATTTTTATACTGTTTATTGTATTAATTCAGATTTTGAATTGGTTACTACTTTTTGTATTTTCAGTTTTCACCGTAGTTTGTGCTTTTGTCATTTTGTTAGTTTTTAATTATGCAAATTAAATTATGCATTCAATTAAATTATAAATGTCATTAGTTTAATTATGTAAATGTACTATATTATGCTAATTAAATTACGGATTAAATTAAATTAATAATTTTTATTTAATGAAATCATGGATGATATTAGTTTTTGCTTTTAAACTGTGTAAATTAAATAATGTATTCAATGAAATTAAATCATTAGTTTGGTTAGTTTATATTTTTTTATAATGCATTTAATCAAATTAAATTATATATAAATTATTAATTATATTAGTTTGTTTTAATGTGTAAATTAAGTTATGCATTATTTTTTTTATTGTGTAAATTATGCATTTGGTGTTATTACATTATGAATTATAAATTGTATTAGTTTTTTATTTTTATAAATAATATAAATGAAAATATAAATTCAATGAATTTAAATTATAATTATTCAAATTGTATAGTATTTTTTTAATTATGTAAATTAAATAATAAATTATATTAGTTTTTTATTTTGCATTAAATTAAATTAAATTATATATTTTTTTTATTATTATTATGATTTATTTGTATGCATTTAGTGAATAAAATTATGATTTTTAAATTGTAAAATTTAATGTTTAAATGTTTACATTTTTGTATTATGTAAATAAAATTATGCATTGAGTGTCATTTAAATTATGTAAAAAAAAGTATGCATTTTATATATTAAGTTTCTTGCTAAAGTCTTGAACAGCAAACGTCAATTAAAGGAAAAGTGACTCTATTGAAAACTCTGACATTTTTGAGTGAGCTATTCCTTTAATTCTCTTTCATTATGGCTTTATGCTGTTGTGGATTTGCTTAATATTGTCAATTGTATCAGTTTAGTTGTGTTGTGCCCTCCTGGGAAACTGTCATGAAATACAATTGTGATCAACTGAATAAATAAGTTGTATTTGGAGGAAAAAGCGGATGGAAGAGATTTGATTACGATTGTTGAAGTCATGCAGCGCCTCCCTCGAGAAGAGTAGATATGCTCTTTTAACCGTTTTTATCTTGTTTAACGTCTTCAGACCTTTCTCACGAACCAGGCTGTTTGAGTTCTGCCTGGAAACCAAATACACTGTCAGTGTTACTGCAGAGTTTTAATTAACATTGGGAAGACTGCGGGTGTCTGGAGAACCATCCTGCAGACATTACACAGAGTCGTTGTGTTGTTTGAGATTGTAACTAGAAGATGTTAAGAGAATATAAAGCACACGGTCTGTGCTGAATAGCACCCGTCCCCAGGAGAAACGATTGAGAGTTTGCTTTGAGAAATTAAAGGAATAGTTCAACCGTAAATGACAATTCAGGCATCATTTACTTATGTTATGGCAAACCCGGAGAAGTCGTTTTTGTAGGTTTTTTGTGGAAAACAAAAGGAGAAATTCAGAAAAGCATGCTGCTCTTTTCCATATAATAAAAGTATATTTTATTATTTTATTTAAAATTTTAAGTATTTATATTTTTAATTTTGTCATGTGCTTTTACTATTTTTATACTATCATAGTATTTATATATATTTTAAATTAGCTTTTATTTTTATACATTTCCATTTAATTTTTAAGTTTTAGTCATTTTATTATGTGCTTTTATTTTTCATACTATTATAGTATTTATTCATATTTTAAAATAGCTTTGATTTTTTTTCTCCTCAGTTTCCATTTCAATTTTAGTTTAAGTTTTAGTAAGTTTATGTTCTTTTTTCATTTTATTATTTAGTTTTGCTTTGTTTTTATTTCAGTTTTAGTTTTAGTAACAGTTTATTTCAATAAGTTGCCAAGTCAGTATTTAATCTTCTATTTGTATTATATTTGATTTCAGGTTTAATTCAATGAATGGAAATAATTTTAGTAGTTTTAGTGGTTTGGCTCAACATGAGGTTGCAAATGCGTCTCTGTTACTCTTACCGTATGTGTTTATTTAGTTTGCATCATTAAGATCTGCCTCATTTCAGTTCCATCTCTAATTCTTGCATATTCTCTGTTTCTCTTTGACTTGAAATCATCAGCGAGCTCCCTCAGCGTCCAGGTTCAGGACAACAGCACGTTGTCCACCGGAGAGACGCTGCTCCTCACCTGCTCGGTTTCTGCCGAAGCCTCGGTGGATCTGGAGGTGGCGTGGCTGATGAACGGCACACGAGTTCTGGCCCGTCTGAGTCGTGACGGCATGCTGACCAACGCGTCTGATGCGGTGGATGTGAGGCGGCTGGGAAAGTGGGATTTCCAGCTCAAGGTTCACGGCGTGGAGCTGTCTGACGCGGGACTCTACTCGTGTAAAGCGAGCGCGTGGGTTCAGCGCGACGGTGGACGATGGTACCGGGCCGCGGAGAAGATTTCGGACCCCGTACGTGTTCACATTATTAAACAAAGTAAGTACGTTCCTTAATTGTCCTTTTCGTTTCTGAAGTATAACATCATCTTGATATGCCACACCTGTGAGGTGGATGATTATCTCGTTCACTAACACAGATTTAGACAGATTTGTGAACAATATTTGAGAGAAATAGGCCTTTTGTGTACACAGAAAAAGTCTTAGATCTTTGAGTTCAGCTCATGAAAAAATGGGGCAAAAACAAAAGTGTTGCGTTTATAATTTTGCTCAGTGTATTATGACTCTTTACAAAAACACCCTGCAGCGTCTCACGTTTTGTGACATTTCGAGAAAATGCCATCTGAAGCTCTTTACAGCTGAATATAATTGCGTTCTGCTTTCCTCATCCATAAAATATGAATTTGATGTTGATTATGTGGTATTTAAATGACATTAAGAGCATGATAGGCCGTTTATATTAGTGCACTGGGAAATATCTTTCAAGCCATGGCCTGTGGGTTTTCTGTTAGAAGATGATTCACAGATCACGTTTTATCAGACTGAGGCATCTTTTAGTTTCAGTTAAAGCTGGATAATATAGCTACAATAATCATTCATAAACTGCATATGTATTCACTCTAAAATGACTTCAAACTTAGAACTATTTAGCTATTGCTGGCAAGATATATGTGTATGAGTTATATATATATATATAATAACTAAATAGAATATTAAGTAGATTAAAAATAGTCGATTAAAATAATCAAGGTGTATTTTCACCCTTTTTTACTAAATCAACACACACAATTTTCATTTACAGTCGTTCCAATTTTTTTTAAACATAAATTAATACTTTTAGTCAGCAAAAAGGACTTAAATTGATAAAAAGTTACAGTAAAGACATGTATAATGTTATAAAAGATGTATATTTCAAAGAAATTATGTTCTTTTGAACTTTCTATTCATCAAATGATCCAGAAAAAAATTCATTGTATCAGTTTTCACAACAAATTTTGGCAGCACAAACGTTTTTCAACATTGATAATAATAATAATTTTTTCTTGAGCATCAAATAAGCATATTATTATGATTTCTGAAGATCATGTGACACTGAAGTAATGATGCTGAAAATTCAGTGCAGCATCACAGAAATAAATTACATTTTAACATATATTCACAAAGAAAACAGCTATTTTGAATTGTAAAAATATTACAGAATTATTAGAAATTATTTTGAATAAATGTAGTCTAGGTGAGCAGAGGAGACTTGCTTCCAAATTTTGTACTAATAGTTTATATGAAAACAATAAACAGACATGTTTCCATAAGTACGAATCAGTTTTAATGATTCACTCAAACGGAAATGAATCATAAGAGGTTCACAAATATCTGACACTATTCAAAATATGGTTCAGCCCTTAGAAGCGTAAGTGTAAAACAGATCAAATCAAGCATGCATGCTAGACTAAGCATGTTATTTTACCGTCAGAACCAGACTGGTTAGTTCTCAACCCGTCCGTCAGTGTCAGTTGTCTAGAAGTGAAAGTAGAAAGGTTGCATTCGTTTGTAATAGTTTAGCTCTGTCGTGTTAATAAGCACGCTTCAGGCATGAGATGCATGTGTTTCTGAAGATCCGCTCTGTCTCCGGCTAATGCATGAAGGCTGTGGGTGGTCTTCCTGATGGAGGACTGCTGTCTAGATTACAGACTAAACCCTTGCTCGTGTTAGAAGTCGACGTTAGTGGTTTGGGATCTCGTTGTCTGCGTGATTCACGTGGAAGAGCTTCAACCTGTTTATTCTGTGAGGAACTACACAGAAAGACAAGCTCACCTTAAAAGGAAAACTCTGGTGATGTTTACTCATCTCAATGAGTCAAAGATATAGAAAACGACATGAAACTGGCTCATACGACTGCTTCAATGACATCAAACTAACCGTGTACAGAGTCATTATTCACTGAAAACCTCTCTTAAATAACAAGACTTGCAGTGCCAGGTTCGAGATTCAGAGCTTTCTATATATGCTAAGGATGCCTAAAGATCAAATTATTAAAAACATGTTTATTCATTGAAATACATGTATAAAGTATTATATGGAAACATTTGAACTAAATGAAAATTTGAAATAATGCCTTGAAACCAAGTGAAATAAGTTTACGCTGAAGCAATAAAATTACTAATTATAGTATTATATAATATTAATATTACTTGTAATAAATTACTAAACTAAATGAAAACTATAATATAATATAATTTGATATAATATAATATTAAATGGAAACTCAAGAAATATTGTCTTTGCACTAACTGAAAATAAATCAAGTTTTATATAAATGACAATAATTATTAAAATTGAAATTAAAATTAAAAAATGTAAAAAATCCTAGTAAAAATGGTGAAAGCAATACAAATTACTAGCACTTAAAAAATACATGAAAAAGAGAAATGTTGTGTTGGCAAATAACTGAAAAAGTAAAAAAAAATAATCAAGTCAATAAAGAAATATAAAAAAATACACAGCAAAATTCATGAAAATGAAATGAAAAATAAAAGCTAATTCAAAATAATACTACACTAATTAAACAATATCAAAATATTTAATGATTTTAAATTAAATAACTTTAAAATAACACAGCTTGATATCAGATTTGAGTTGTAATCTAGACTTATCTCGTGTCACGCTGTTTTCTGACTAACTCTTTTCTGTTGTCCTCGTTTGTAAGTCACTTTGGATAAAAGCGTCTGCTAAACGATTCAATGTAACCGGATGAAGACGTGCACAGATCAAATGCTGTTTCTTTCCTTACCGTCCTTTAGTGCACGGAAAGAGACAAGCGGCCTTTAACAGATTTCCACGTTTGGGATGGCATACGGGTTTCAATATTTAATGCACTGTAGACCAACAACTTTCTGAACCATAAACAAAGATTCAGAAAACATCACGTATTGTCTGTGATTTCCTGAAGTGGCCTGGGTCGTGTTTTCAAGACCAGATGTGACGATAAACATCTTTTTTAATATACACCTGGAAACTAAAAGACCTTTAGACTCTCTGAAACACAACAGCAGGTTAAAAATCAAGTTAAAATCTATAAAGAAGATTCGCTGACTGCATTAAAATAATAATTTGAAGAGCATGAGTTTTTGCTGGTGGAGGTTTATTTGTAAAACTAGAGCCAATGAAGACCTTGAGTCTGTGTGGTAGAGTAAATCAACATATTACACAAGCTCTTGAACCTGTGTCAATTGATTGTTATTATTGGTTTCCAGTATCCGGTAATATTATTGGTATTCCAGTCACTTAACGTTAAAGAGAATCTCGTTATGTTAGAGCCACGTTCGTTTCCGCAGAACGTTTTGGCTCTCGATCATTAAACACACTTTCAGGAAACACCTGACCTCTGCAACTGTCTGAACCTGAGAACGGGTTTCTGTGTGGGACGCCGAAGAGTGTTGTTTTACCCTCCTTTGTTTTCTCACTTCCTTCTCTTTGGATGTTTGAGACGCTCCTGATCCAAATCTGTTCAAAAGACTGCATCATTATGTTAATGGAGCTTTTCCCTCATCACATATACACTACTGTTCAAAAGTGATGTAATGTGTTATATATATATATATATATATATATAGAGTATATACTCACCACATGCTTATTTGAACTAATTGGCAATCCAACATTTCTCATTTTCATTTAGTTTAACTTCAGGTGGTAATTTTTTTTTAATTAATTCATAAAATTCATAAAAAAAACTATAAAAAAAAAAAATTATGACAAAAAAAGTAACTAAAATAAAACTGAAAACAGAAAATATAAAAATAAAATCTACTTCAAAATTATTAAAGACTGTAAAAGTATATAAATGGTACTAACATAAGCACTTGCTCACCAAGGCTGCATTTATTTGATTAAAATGCAGTAATATCAATAAATTGTGATATAGTATTACAATTTACAATAACTTTCTATGGAAGTATCTGTTCAAATGTAATTCATTGCTGTGAAGCATCACGTGATCCTTCAGAAATCATTCTAATATGCTGATTTGCTGCTTGAGAAATATTAATTTCTTTATAGATGGCTAAAATACTTGAGAATTTACACCTCGGCAGAATACACTGTGAATATGAAATATGTGTTCCTCAGCTTTTCACGTTTGTAGAAACAAACTCCTGCCAGCATTCTCCCAATGACTCAGATGTCGCTCGTGTTTATTTGTCTTGCTTGGTTGCTCTTATAATTCAATCTCATCATTGAGCTCTTTAATACACGTTAGTTCTGCTCTGTGTGTGTGGGGCTTGTCTTCGCGCTGTAAGATCTGTGTTGGAGGCGGTGCGTCTCTTATCGTGGTGTTCTGATAGGCGCTGTACATAGTCTTGCACACTTAGCATGGTGTAGTTTGCTCTGTTCTCAGCCGGTGTTGAAGAACGGCGTGTTTGCTGTCGTCTCGATCAAAGCAGTGAAGTGCACTAACACCACACTGACATACTGTAGCGCCTGAACCCATGCCATATGCTCCGAGATCGTATGAAGCTACGCCGGCTCAATGCTTGAGGAAACAGCTGAAGATTTCAGTGTCATGCACTGATTCATTAGCGTTAATGATTTTAAGACCCGGTGAGCCCAGCAACCAAAACCATGTTAATTCCTGTATATATAGTCTCTATAGTGTCATGTTTGCCTGTTTGTATCGTTGTGTACATATAGCATAGCATGAGTCTCCTGGATTACATTATTGTTCATTTGTATTGTTTTATTTAGTTTTTCCTTTTATTTTATAAATGATATTATAAATGTAATATTTGTTTCATTTTAATTTGTTTCATTAATCTTGATGATTTTGTATCTCCTCACTGCATGATTCTCGGCTGTCCCAGATGAAAGACGATCGTGAAGAATAGCCACGATTGTTTCACGGTGACAATCTTTCAGAATCATGCGCTGCGTCTCGGGCTTTAAAGAAGAGTTTCTCTATTCTATTCTATTCTATTCTAGTCTATTCTATTCTATTCTATCTATTCTATTCTAATCTATTCTAATCTATTCTAATCTAATCTATTCTAATCTATTCTATTCTAATCTATTCTATTCTATTCTATTCTATTCTAATCTATTCTAATCTAATCTATTCTATTCTAATCTAATCTATTGTATTCTATTCTAATCTAATATATTCTATTCTATTCTAATCTATTATATTCTATTCTAATCTATTCTAATCTATTCTAATCTAATCTATTCTATTCTAATCTATTCTAATCTATTCTATTCTATTCTAATCTATTCTATTCTAATCTATTTTATTCTAATCTAATCTATTCTATTCTATTCTAATCTATTCTATTCTATTCTAATCTATTCTAATCGATTCTATTCTAATCTATTCTATTATATTCTATTCTATTCTATTCTAATATATCTATTCTAATCTATTCTATTCTAATCTATTCTAATCTATTCTATTCTAATCTATTCTATTATATTCTATTCTAATCTATTCGAATCTATTCTAATCTATTCTAATCTAATCTATTCTAATCTAATCTATTCTATTCTAATTCTATTCTATTCTATTATATTCTATTCTAATCTATTCTATTCTAATCTAATTGATTCTATTCTATTATATTCTAATCTATTCTATTCTAATCTATTCTAATCTATTCTATTCTAATTTCTAAAGAAGGGATTTCTTAATCAGTTCTATTCTACTTATCATTAGTTCATCTTTTGCTTTATTAAATTATTTTTCGTTATCTATTTTATTGCAATTTCTAAATATAATTTGAATAATTATTATATTCAATTTTTTCTGTTTAATTAATATCCTATTGGTAGTGTTTTCTTTAGTTGTATTTTTATTCTTATTATATATTATATATATTCATAGAATATACATTTTTTATTTTATAATTTTATTTATTCTTATTTCTAAATTATTTATTTTCATATGCTTATTTTGATGATTTTTTCTACTTGAGTAATTATTTTATTTTATTTTAAAATATTATTATTATTTTAGTGTGTTTTTAGATATTTCTTATTATGATTCATTAAATTAATCACTTAAAAGTAATTACACATTTTTTGTTGAATATTTTAGTTTATGAAACAATTTCCTATTTTATTTTTTAATTTGTAATGTATTTTCTGAGTAATTGTTCTTTTGTATTTTATAAAAGTATTATTCTACTTTAAGTGTCTCTTTTGCCAGTTTATTATATTCTGATATTAATTATAAAACAATTTTTATTATTGAGCCTTCTAATTCATCAAATTAATATCTATTTTATTCTGATTTCAAAATGTGTTTTCTGATAAATTATTCTATTTTATAATTTTATTATCTTTTTAATATGATTAATGAATATGTGTTATTATTATTATTACTATAAAATAATATGGAATATTTGTATTAAATTATTTTGTATTTTGTTCTGATTACTCGAGTCTGTTCAGATGTATAGTTATATTCTCATTTACTGTATAAAGTAATATTCTATTCTCAGTATATGATAGATTATGGTGTCGTTCAGTATCTTGGTGTTGATTTCCGCTGTGTAGCGCTGATGTAAAAATCTAAACTCATCTTTCGCTGCATCAGCCTCTCTGTATTGAATGAACAAATAAAGCAAACAGAGGAGGACTCTGATAACACACCAGTGCAGCAAACTAAAGACAGCATGAGAGAATGAAACAGAGAGAAGAAGACGGAGCACAAAGAGATGTGGAGTGAATGTGTGCAGTGGAGAGACTCTTGTTTCAGCTGATTGACAGTCACTCTCTCGGCTCTTATTCCGTTCCCAGGACACTCGGTTCCCGTCCATAGAGACGGGACATTCATCTTGTCTGGGTAAAGAAACACACTGTCGACCTGCTCTCGTCCCGTCTCTATTTATCTTTCCTTTACTAGACCTCTCTCTGGCTTGCTAACCGTCTGCTTTTCCTCACTCCATCCCAAACTGTCACATAACCGAACTGTGCTCCGAATAATGAAGGTCTTCTGCCGGAGGAACAAACTAAGTTACTCACTTTTAAAAGTAATTAGCTAACTGGGAAAGTAGTCACCCCTCTTGGGGAAAAAGAAGAAATATTAAACCAGTTTTAACCAATTATATTTTAGTATTATCTATATTCTATACTAGTATTATATTATAATTATTTATAGTGGTATTATATAAGTGTTTATTAATATTGTAAATGGCTTTTATGTTTATATATTCAGTTTTCATTGTAATTTTAGTTTTAGTAATTTTGTTGTGTTTTTGTTGGATTTTTTATAATTATTATGTCTATATAGCTTTAATTGTTATTTCAGTTTTATTTTTATTTTAGTACATCAAGTAAATTCAAAATCAAACAACTTGTTGAAATAATACAAGTGTAAGTGTTTTATTGTTTACATTATTACAGTTAATGTTTTATTTTGTAATTTTATATTATTTTAACATAATAATACATTGTATTAATACTATTTATTGTTATTATTATTATTATTTATATAAACAATATTATTTAATATTTCTATTTAGCTTTTACATTTTTTATAGTTATCTTTATTTCAGTGTTCATAATTTTAGTACTTGTAAATGTACTGATGTCCATGACTAATTTTAGATGGGCAATGCCAGTTTTTCCTCCTACAATCAGGTTAAATTGATTCATTTTGACTTGTTAACTATTAATGTATCAGTCGTTTCTCCTAATCAGCAATCAAATAGAGACTATTGCTTAATTTATCTATATTTCAGGGGAAAAAAAGACCCAATAACGTCTCAAACTGTGCTCAGATTTGCCAAAACATCAAAGTCTGCTATTAAAGCAATGTTTTTGGTTTCCGTCAGCATTTGGTGGCCAAAACTTGACTTACACTGGTAACCAGCACTAAGACGCTTTTAAAGGTTTGATCGCCATCTGAACTAGGTTATCTGCCCTTTAAAGGCACAGTTCACCCAAAAATGAAAATTGTGTTAATTTAATCACCTCCAAACCTCTGAGTTTCTTTCTTCTTCTGAACAAAGAAAGTTATATTCTGATGAATCTTGGTAACCAAACAACTGATGGCAACCTTTGCCTTCCATTGTATTTTTTTTCAATCTATGGAAGTCAATGGCTGCCATCAACCAACATTCTATAAAACACCTTTGTTTGTGTTCAACAGAAGAAAGAAACTCATACGGGTTTGGAACAACATGAGGGTGAATAAATGATAACAGAATTTTCATTTTTAGCATTAAGCACCTACAGGTGCATCTCAATAAATTAGAACGTAGGAAATTCATTTATTTCAATCATTCAAATTAGAACTCAGTATTAATAAATTCAATGCACACAGACTGAAGTGAATTGGTGGGTTTTTGTTAAATGTGAGCCAAAATCATCCCAATTAAAAGAACCAAAGACTTAAACTACTTCAGTCTGTGTGCATTGAATTTATTTAATACACGAGTTTCACAATTTGAGTTGAATTACTGAAAGAAATGAACTTTTCCACGACATTCTAATTTATTGAGATGCACATGTATATTAGGACCTTTTAGAATATTTTGTATTCAAATTTCATCACAAGATGAGTCTTTATCAGAGTCATCAAGATGTCAACTGAATGAACCGATGATGCATATGAAGAATGTCTGTTTATTATTCCACCAATAAGTGGGAGGAGCTTATCAAACAGGAAGTGATGCGGATGAGAGCCACAAAGCGCAGATGGTCCCAGTGACTCAGTCGGCGTGACGTCCAAAGAATTTACGCAAAACCCACCACCACTTGTGAGGCTCAAGTCAGTTGTGTTATGAGTGAGTGTCTGGATGATTTTCATTAGTCCTGCTCCTCTCTCATGTGTTTCTCCGAGCTATTTGAGTTCTGAGAGTATTTGCAGGTTGTTTATGTGGGAGAACAGCGTTTTATTTGACACGCTGTAGTACTCTCTAGTACTGCTCACCCATGCATGAAGGTCCCAGCTGTATAGGAAGCGACGCAGGGAGTCGTTCACTGCCCACCGGGCACGAAGCCCAGAAACACTTGACACTGGTGAGCCGAGAGCCTGGAAACAGGGTCAGCGCGCACCTTTAATGAGTGTGTGATTGTGCACGATGTTTGGAGGACTGGGAGGAACACTTATACTGTCTCACATTTCTAAGACTTTTAAAATGTATTTTTGGTAGTGAAGAATCAGGCGTCATCATGAATTATCCAGATTTATTTACAGTGGCTTCTTGCCACTTTCCTTTTGTTTGGTGTGATTTGATTTGTTATAGGTTGGTTTTGTTTGCTTTTTTAGTTTTAGTTTTGTTCGTTTTATGCTTTACCTGTTTGTTTTGTGTGATTTTCTAGGGATTTTTGTTTTCTTGTGAGCGTTTGAGTTGTTTTTCCAGTCAAAAATGGGCTTGAATGTTGACTTCTAATCATGAAAATAATAAAACTTCAGAAGAAAACTTGAATTAATACCGTAAAATGCACAGCATTCCTTAAAAAGGCCACAAAATAACTTATTTATTAATTCCTTATTTGTGTTTTTCATTTATCTGAAATAGATGTGCGACACAAAAATGTATTTTAACTGACTATTTTTTCTTTCTCTCTCAGATCCAGATTACACCGTTGTTCTGAGCTCATCTGTAAACACAAAGTTCTCCGGTGACCCGACGGAGCTGGAATGCAAAGTCACGAACGTGTCGAACCTTCGTAGCGGGCGGCTGGGAGTGTCGTGGCAGTACAGAGACGTTCAGCCCGGTGACGTCCCGGTATCTACTCACACCATCGCCTCACTGGATGAGAACGGGAACCTTGTGCCAGGCAAGATGTACAAGGGCCGCGTGGAGGCGGGGCTTATTACAGTGACACGAACAGAACCGTCCGTGTTCAAGCTCCGCCTCCTTCGCACGACGGACGCCGACGCCGGGGAATACACGTGTGCTGTAACTGCATGGGTGCCGTCTCGACATGGGAACTGGAAAAAGGTTGCTGAGCATGTGACCCCAGCGCTGAAAGTCAGCTTTGCTAACAAGCGTAAGTGTGCATGCATTTGGATGGTCATTTTTTACGGTTAGCTTATTGTTTATTTAACCTATTTATTTTATTGTGTTTGGTGTATCATTGAATTATACTGTTTGTCAGTATTTAATGTTTATTTTGATTTTATAAATATTATATTTTATTATTATTATTATTATATAAATATAAACTGTTTCATTCCAAAATACAAATGACAAAAGTGAATCAAATAATATCATGAGGTACATATAGTATGCACTTGGAAATATTGAATTTATTATTTAACTTTTTTTATTAAAAGATTATTAGTATTATTGTTGTTGTTATTAACAACAACAATGACATGAAGAAGAACAAAAACATTGATGATGATGATGATAGTAGTAATAATAATAATAATGCTATTGTTAATAATAATAATGTCATTAATAATAAAACAAATCATATTGTCATTTTTTCAAAATCAAAAGGACAAAAGTTAATCAAATCATATTGTGAGGTAGTTAAAGTATGTTGATGGTTATGTTATTTTTATTTAGTTTAGCTTTATTTCTAATTTATATTATTGTATTTTATTAGATTTTTTATTTTTATTTTATAATAACATAGTTTGTAGCATTTTGGCTTTGTGAAAAGTTATTTTACAGACAAATGTATTATTACTAATAATGACAGTATTAATATTACTATATCAACCATTATTCCACAATCAAAAGGTCAGAAGTTCAAGGATTCAAGGTTTTATTCACAAACTCAATTATACAGAATATAATCAGTAGTGAAATATAAATCAGGTCAGGTCCGCTCAATGGACAGGGCAAAATATGTAACACAACACAAGAGAATATACATAAATATAGGTGAAAAATAAAAATAATAAGAAAAAATAAAGAAAAATAAGATGTGCAATAAAATCAAATGTGCAGAATAGTATACTGTGGATTTAATAAATAATAATATAAGCAGGGATGTGCAAACAGGTTATACAGGGTATACATATAGCAGCAATACGGATGATGGAGAATAGTGAATATCTTACTGTTTATTAAATGGAGTCATGCAGATGTTATTAGACCGAGTTTGTGTTTAGGAAGAAGCTCCTCCTTCCTCAGTCTCTCGGTTTTTGCCATCATGCTCCTGAAGCGCTTGCCAGATGGCAGTAAACAGAAGAGGCTGTTACCGGGGTGAGTTGAGTCCTTGATGATTTTAGCAGCTCTGCTTTTGCAGCGTTTGAGGTAGATGTCCTGCAGAGAGGGAAGAGCCGACCATGAGATGTGTTCAGCTAAGCGCACGACTCTCTGAAGGGCATCACAGTCCTGATTGGAGCCGTTACCATACCACACTGAGATGCACTGAGTCAGTACACTTTCTATGGCCCCTGAATAGAAAGTTTTCAGGATAGCTGGTGAGACCCTGAATTTCCTCAGCTGTCGCAGATGGTACAGTCTTTGCCTGGCTTTCTTAACCTGAGTCTGAATGTGTGTAGTCCATGTCAGGTCCTCGGAGATGTTTACACCGAGGTACTTGAAGCTACTCACCCTCTCCACAGGGGTCCCACTGATCATAAGAGGAGTGTAGGGCCTGCTGTCTCTTCCTGAAGTCTACTATCAGCTCTTTAGTTTTGCTCACGCTCAGAGAGAGACAGTTGTCCTGGCACCATGATGTAAGTCTCTCCACCTCATCCAAGTATGCGGCCTCGTCATCGTTGTTGATGAGGCCCAGAACCACAGTATCATCAGCAAATTTAACAATAGAAGTGGAGCTGTGAGAGGACACGCAGTCGTGTGTGTAGAGAGAGTAGAGCAGGGGGCTCAGGACACAGCCCTGTGGGGCTCCTACGTTCAGGGTGATGGAGTTGGAGGTGAACTGGCCGACTTTCACCACTTAAGGTCTGCCGGTGAGGAAATCTTGAATCCAGTCGCAGAGTGACGTGTTTAGGCCGAGGTCTGAGAGTTTAACAGCTAGCAAAATGGGGACTATTGTATTGAAAGCTGCTATAGTCAATGAATAGCAGCCTAACATAGTTGCCATTTTTGCTGTCAATGTGAGTGAGGGACGAATGCAGGACCTGGGAGATGGCATCATCAGTAGATCTATTTGGGTGGTAGGCAAACTGAAGAGGGTCCAAAGTAACAGGGATGGAGGAGCAAATGTGGTTCTTTACAAGTCTCTCAAAAACCTTCATGACTATTAATGTGAGGGCAACTGGACGATAGTCATTCAAGCAAGAGGGTTTACTGTTCTTAGGCACAGGGGTGATGACAGATATTTTAAAGGAGGTGGGAACCACAGAGGTAGCGAGGGACTCATTAAAGATGGATATAAACAAACCAGCAAGCTGATCAGTATAGTAAAGTGAAACCAGTCGTATTGTGAGGTAGTGTAAGTATGCATTTGGATGATTACGTAATCTTAGAAAGTTTGTTCACCCAAATAATAAAATGGCAAGACCATGCAACAAGTTTCAGCAAGACTAGTAAACTACATTTCCCTGTTTAGTTAGGACTGTATGTGAAATATCAAAGCTGTCTCTAGTGTGTTTCAGACACCTGTGTGTACTGCAGCTCAAATGTTCACGCTTCTATTCTGGTCTGACACATGACATCTCAGCTCATTGATTTCCTGCATCATTTCTATAATTACCTGAACGGAATAACCATATGCATGGAAGCATTTGCACCGGTTGACTTCAACCAGTGCCGTCTCTGTAATGGGGAATTCTCCGTTTCACGAGGAAGTATAAATGATGCATTTGTATTATACTCTGATGTGTTTTGTGAGCTGCTGGACTGATGCATTTCTCCACAGGGTGCAGTTTATTCTGACACGCTGAACGCTTGTGTTCAAAACTGTTGCTGCATCAAGTTACACAGCTGAAATTGCAGCTATAACGACATCTGGAAACATTTAGCATAATTATGCCATTATCTAATATTGTGGCTCTTATATTGGGACACTTTTTTATATTCCAAGAGACGTGGCAATCCATTGTCTTATGCAATTCAAGACCAATATCTTTCAGCGTGAAGACATGGCTCTGTTGCTGCATACAAAGCAAATGCAGTGTGTTGCATCATGATTATATTTCTGCATAATATTTGGATGTCGCTCATTCAGAGTTCTCAGCTATGTTTTATTTAAGCATTACATTTATAATAATATTATATATATATAGTAATATTGTAGCTGAAAAGTTATTAGGAGAAATATACACAAAGACAAATGTCTGGGTAAATGCTTGAAGCATTTATTATTGTTGTTGTTAAATCATTATTCTAAATTTTATTCCAAAAAGGAGAAATATGAAGCAAATTGTATCGAGTGTAATTATGCATTTGGATGGTTAATCTGCTCTTCTTGTTATTTTTGCCTTTGCTTTTTACATTTTTAATATAATAATAATCATATAATCGTCATTATCATTTTTTCCCATTTATTTTATTGAATCTTTTTATTTTATTGTTTGGTGAATCATTTAATTTAATTTTGTGTTCATATTTAATGTTTATATTTCTTGCAACAATATAATGAGGATAGCGGCTGAGATCGCATTAATATTGGTGTTACATTTAATATTACATAATACTACTTTTAATTCATATTTTAATATGAATATTATATTATATATTAAATCATACAAATAAAAATATGAAGAAAAAATACTAACAGTTTATTATAATTAAAATAACTGTATTTATTAATTTATTTATTTAGTAATATACATCTATAATTAGTTATTTAATCAGTGCTTTTTTAGATCTTGAAAATTATTATGTTTATTCAGCAACAAGCTTTAAATTGATCAAAGTGACATTAATAGACATTTATAATGCTACCACAGATTTGTAATTTCAATACAAATGTGTTTTTTTTGAATGGTGTTTGAAATTAAATTTTAGTATCATAGTTTTTATTGCTTATTATTATTATTATTATTATTTTTTTTGCACTTTCCATTGAGCGGACCTGTCTGACTAACATTTTCTACTTATTATCACCCTGTATGATTGTGTATGTGACAAATAATAAAGAACCTTGTAATTGCAGATTAGAAATGAGCAAATATGAGCACAGTTTGAGGAGAGAAACATCATGTGCATTAATTAAAGTCTCCATTTAATCCCACTGCAGTCTTAAAGACACTATTAATAGAGATGTGTTTTGTTCTCCTCATGTGTCTCCCTCAGGTCTTGTTCTCAGTGTCGCGGCCCGGCGTCTCCGTGAAGCTTCGGCTGTCGGCTCCACGTTTGAGATGAGCTGCCAGGCTCACGTCCAGAACCTCCCGCCGGGAACCGCCTTCTCCATCCTCGTCTTGTCCGAGGAGGCTGTTGGGTCACCCAGCCGCAAGCTGGCCTCTCTGGGCCCTGAGATGGTTCTGCAGCTGGAGGAAGACCGGGACCTGATGCTGGTGAAGACCGGGAAGAGAGAGTTCCAGTTCCGGATCCCGGCGGTGCAGGAGACCGATCGCGGCTTCTACTGGTGTGAGATGAAGGCCTGGACGAGGCAGCCCGGGGAAGACTGGGTTGAGATGGCCAAGGGAGTGTCCAACAAGGTTCAGATCCATTTCATACACAAAGGTACAGAATATCAGATAATCTCACAAAAACATGTCCATTTCTACCATTTAATCTTTAAGAAATTACATGAAATACTTTTTGATTATAATTGTTGTTGTTTATATAACCTGTGTTTCATTGTATCATTGAATTTTATTTTGTGTTAATATTTCATGTTTGTTTTGCTTGTAGCAATTTGGGTTTGAGAAAAGTGTATTTACAAATAAATGTTTCAAATTATTATTAATATTATTATTAAAATACTTCTAATATTAATCCCAATATTATTATTTTGTTGTTGTTGTTATAATTAGATACAATGGTTTAAATTATTGTTAATAATAAAATAATAATACCAATAACAATACTGTTATTATAATTATTATTTGTATTATGTTGTTATTATTTACATACAATTTAATTCAGCACATTAGAGCAGGACAATAATGCAGTTCACATTTTGTGACAAAATATAAAATCTGTTAAGGTTTAAGGTGTTTCATTTATTTAGTTTTATTTATTATTTAGTTTATATTTTATTTTATTGTATTTTATTGTATTGTATTATTTTATTTTGTTTTGTTTATTTCATTTTTATGTTTATTTGGCTTATAGTATTTTGGGCTTGAGAAAAGTGCTTTTACAAATTAAAGTAATAATAATAATTATTATTATTACAAATACTGTCATTAGTAAAATGATTATTTATATCAAGTAATACCCTGAAATCATATTGTGAGGTAGTTGGCGATACCAAGCCCTGACTCGGTTTCATTTATATTTGTATGTTGTGAGGCTGAAGAGCTTTTAAATGAAATCCAGCTGTATTTTAAACAGAAAGTAATCTCAGTAATAACATTAGATCAACAGATAGATCTTAAGAATCAGATATTGCTAGTATGTATAAGCTGTAGTGACGTCACTGGTTTGTGAGCCGTATCTGAAGTTCGTCTCTCTCACAGCTGGACGTTTGTAGACATCTTCACAGGAGGATAAATGAAACACTTCTGAATCAGTCACCAAACTGAACGTGAGACTGATCTATAGGAAACACAAAGAGATAATGAGTGAATGAACTGTGTAAACGTGTGAGAGCTGATGAATAAGATATCATTCAGCTTTATGCCTTATGATTCGGCACATGAAGTATGTACTGTATGCTTGGTGTATAATGATGATTTTCAGTTTTGACTCAGATATAATGGACATTTGAAGCCGGCGTATGCACAACTGTGATAACACACATCAGTCAAATTCTGTTCGATTCCAACCGTAACTATACATCTATAATTAGACTAATAAACTACAGTGCTTGAACTGAAAATTATTATGTTTATTCAGCAACGAAGCTTTAAATTGATCAAAGTGACATTAAAGACATTTATAATGCTACCACAGATTTGTATTTCAAATAAATGCTGTTCTTTTTAACTTGAAATGAAATTAAATGTATCACAGTTTTAACAAAATTATACATCAGCACAACTGTTTTCAACATTGATAATAATCAGAAATGTATCTTGAGCATTAAATCAGTATGTTATAATGATTTCTGAAGATTATGTGACACTGAAGACTGGAGGAACGATGCTGAAATATCAGTTTTGATCACAGGAATAAATTATATTTTAACATATATTCACATAGAAAGAGTTATTTTAAACAGTAATAATATTTCACATTTTTACTCTGTTTTTGATCACATAAATGCAGCCTTGATGAACAAAAACATGCATCAACTCGTATAAGCTTTTGAACAGTAGTGTAATTAATACACACACTGCTCTATATACAGTATGCTTTAATATGTCTAAGACTGAAACGATGTTATTTGTATAGGTCCCAGGTTTGATGTGTCCATCAGTTCAGCCGCAGCGAGTGTTTTCCCCTGGGAACGTGTGAAGATGGAGTGTGACGTCAGTGTTAGTGGCACGTCTCCAACTACAGGCGAGTTACACGTCTCTTTCTCATCAACGCTCAAATCAAATAACACCGGTGAATGCTAATTATGAATCACTTTAAACAGCAGTGTAAGTTATATATCAGTGTAAACATTATACATGTTGTAGTTTGTTTCTTTAAACATAAAGTAAATCGTGTTAGATTCTTGTTTAAAACATAAGGGGAAAAACAATTCAAGATACATATTTTCATCTTATTCAATTTTGCTTTTTAGGTCAAAAATAAATAGTTCACCAAAAACATTGAAAGTTTGCTAAAAATGTCTTCACCCTAAAGCCATCCAAGAGATGAGTTTGTTTCTTCATCAGATTTGGAGAAATGTAGCGTTGCATCAGTGTCTCAGCCATGGATGCTCTGCAGTGAATGGGTGCCGTCAGAATGAGAGTCGGATAAAAACATCACAATAATTTTCATCACATATATTGATGCTAAAACAAATCAAAATTAAGCATTACAGAGAAAACATCACAATGGCAAGATATTGCACTAATTTGAGTTCAAAACATGCCAAATGAGTTGTTTTACTAAACTCAGAATAACTCGTTTATATTATGTTATCGCTGACTGCTGTTATCAGCATTAATTTGATCATTAAACACCATCAGACGACACTCATTTCTCTGTGACAGCTGAGAAAAATCATGCAAACCCTGTTCCTGAGATGTTCCTCACATCAGCCAAAATCAACAGGTTCACAGCGAGACCCAGATGAGATTCGTGCAATAATAACAGATCAGCTAACAGCAGATGTGATCGTGCCCGCATGATACATTAGGATCTTTGTTCTGAAAGAGTGTGTGTGTGTGTGTGTGTGTGTGTGTTGTGTGTGCATGTTTGGTTTATGAGGACACAAATTTGTATAATGACATTATAACATAGGTATTACAAGGAGAAGGTGATTTGTGAGGACATTTTCAGTGTCCCCATAATTTAAATAAATCATACAGTGTGTGTTTTTGAAAAATCGTCTCCTGTGAGGGCTAAGTTTAGGTGTAGAGTAGTTGCAGCACAGCTTGTACAGTATAAAAACCATTACGCCTATGGTCCCGTAAACCATAAAAACAACATTTGTGTGTTTGTGTGTTTGTGTGTGTGTGTGTGTGTGTTTGTGTGTGTGTGTGTGTGTGTGTGCGTGCGTGCGTGTGTAAATGGTTTCAATCATATCTGAGAAGAAGTACACCTTCAGGTGGTTTATTGAAATCTTGTAGTGTTTATATCCATATTTTGTTCTGTAGTGTTTTACTACTGACAGACCTTAAAGATCAGGAATGTATGGCTTTATTCAATCAATCAAACTTTTATTAGACTCAAGGTCCAGATTTACAAAAATACAATAAACAACATATACAACACATAGGACCCATCGCAAACATAAAAAGAGTTATACAGCAGTACCAGTGTCTTTAGCTTTGACTGATAAGACTGGAAGCACTAACCCTTATATTTGATAAACCCACAATAGTCTCATGTTTAGAAGCATTGGTCGACAGATAAATCTATGCATAAGATTTCGTAACAGTGCTTAAAAGTGATTACTCTTACACTCCCAAACATTTCAGTGCACTATGCCATCTAGGTATGTTAGTGAGATTCTCATTGCATCATTATAAGACTTCTGAAGACTAAAGTCCGTAGTTACACCACAAATGAGCAGTATAAAGTGTTGTACAATATGCTTTAAAAGTGACACACCTTCATCCTCATCTGAACAGAAACTAAACTTACGTAAAAGTATATTCCCTGCATATACATCAGTGTGCCTTTCAATATCCTCATCATCATGTCATGCTGATAATATGTCCAAGGTATTTTACTTTTGCACACACAGTGAGACTCTTCTTAGACAACATAAAAACTGGAAAATTGATACTTTTATCCTCCTTAGTTCTGCAAATCATAACCACACTCTTATCAGAATTATATGATATATCATGTTCATAATAATCATAATTATTCAATATTCAGTTCCATGTTTAACTTCATTTAGGTGTTTATACAATGAAAATTCATAAAATTTAATATATATATATATATATATATAGTCTCATGTGTGAAACAGTAGAAAAGGAGCGATTCGCTGAGAGATAAAGACAAATACAGAGAGTTTACAGCAAACCCGTCACTATTTATTTTGTTTCAGAACCTTTTATAACCATATGTTAGTGTGATTTTATAATGAACAAAATGAACAATAACATGCGTTACGTTTTCAACATGATCTTTAACTCTTGATGAACAAGTAGTCTATGTATTGCCATGTATAACTGAAACACTATTATAGTTTAAATTCATATTCTCAATTAGTTTGTATATTTTCTGTTTTCTTTTGAATTTTAGTAATTTTATTGTGACATTTTAGCAGTTTTTTATTTCTTATATTGATATAGGTTTGATTCATTTTAATTTCAGTTTTAGTTCATTTTAAGTTAATAAACAAACACAAATAATAATGTTGTCTTGACAACTAGTTGAAATAATGAAAGTTTAATGAATGTTTTCATAGTTTATTTTATTCCAGTTAACATTTATCTTATTTCAAACAATGAAAATATTGTTATGGTTTTAATTTTAAGTTTAGTTTTAGTAAACTATAGTTACATTGTATTATATATAATTAATATATATTATTATATATTATCCATAACTGAAATAATAGCATGGTGATGTCCCAAAATAATTTCAAAAGCATAATAAGTTTTCATTTTATGGCAGACTGTAATATGAAATCTTTATTGCATAACTGGTGATTTGTGAGCAGTCAGTCGAGTTCTTTAATGAACTTATGACATGTTTAATTTGATCTGCTGCTGTGGGCATACATTGAACAAATTAATCTCATTCATGTCGGGTCCTTCAGCATTTGTTCTTTGATCTTTTTCTCATTATATTTAAAATTTTGTATATTGTTTGTTTTTATTTTTACATTTATTTGATATATTTTATTTTATATTATTGGCATTTTAAAGTTTTTATTAAAAACTAAATATAGGTATACTTAATATACCTATTAAGGTATAATTGACTTAATCCAAAGTAAAGGAAGGAAGTCAAATCACCACGTTATCTTACAGTGACGTTCATTGAACTGAATTATGAGAACGTGTTTCAACACCCGAAACAATCCAGATTTCACCTTTATGAACACTGAACTTTATGATGACGGTTTCCCAGGAAATATTACCTGCTCGGGGTTAAATGTTGGTCAGAATGAGGCAATACACCAGTCTTTAGGAGGACGTCGTGTCTGCGCTTGCCTTTATTGCAGCACAAACATGGAAATGAATATTTAATGTTGAGAAGACTTCATAAACTGATGTCATGTGAAACTGGGTTTCAGCCTCAAGATCAAGACGTCATGTATTATCATTTATAATGTAGACGCAGTTCTTGTATCGTATGCAGGTATATACACTGTATTGTGTGATTTTTGTTGTTTGATTAACTGTTTGAGAACCGCACAAACACAAGCCATTTATTATCAGCGCTTCACCTCAGGTGTGTTTATACGTCTGCATAACCTCTTATTTATGAGTCTTAGTTTAGATCGCTTCATAAGATCCTATCAGAATATACACAGCTCCATTACCTAGTTTTGATTAATATCACATCAATTCTTGTTCAGTACCAGAACAATTCAAGTTTATGTCTGCATGGAATTCAAATGAACATATAATCTTACATTTCTGGATTGTTTTCCTTTTTGTTTTTTACAACTCACAATTTTCATGCAGTTCTTACTTTTGTTCCCTCAAATTCTTTGTTTTTACTTAATTTTTATTTTTTAATTCTGACCTTTAATTAAATAATTTTTTTCTCTCGCATTTTGACTTTTTCTAATAATTCTGAATTAAATCTCGTAATTCTGAGCATTTATCTCACAATTGAGTTTTTATCTCACATTTATGAATTTATATCTCATAATTTACAGTTTTCCTTTTTATTGAATTTTTATCTCACAATTTCCAAAATGTCTCACTTTTTCTTTCAAGTCGGACATTTAATCTCAAATTTTAATCTTGTATGTTTAATTTTTTTCATTTGATATTTATATGTATTTTATTTCAGCTTTATTTAACAACACTCACAAGGACTGAATGAGATCTCTTGAGCTGTCTCTTCTATGCGTGTTTATATCTCTGTATGTTTGTGTGTATTACAGTATTAGATCAGATTGTTTCCTGGAGACTGATTCTGGATGCTTTAACTGGTTGTAATCTATCATTCCTCTAATAGATCTCGTTCTCCGCTGCTTTATTTCCTCCTCAGGACAAAGTCTTGGCACGTCAGTAACACTGTAATCTCAGGGGATGAACAGCATGCTGCAGGGCTTCATAACCATCTTTTGTCTTTTATGTAAGGCTCTGCATGTCTGTTATCCCAGAAAAGAGCAGGTTTGAGTCAATCTTCTGCATCTGTATCACCTCGATGTGCCTTGAGTTCTTCCTCCAGACTGCTCCACGGTTTAAATGTCTGAGAGGACACTGAATATAAAAGGTGCTGAATCATCTGTGCGTTTGGAGCGTTCTCCGTTGATCATGTGACTCTGTACATCGGTCAGATTCTCTTACTTCTGTTGAGGAGATCTCGAATCATGCTGGAGATCATGATTATCAGGCTTTAAGTAGAAAACTCAATTATCAAATCAGTAGTTTTTTTCTCAAATTGTAATTGTATTTTTTAGCATTAAACATTATAACTTAAAAAATTAAAATTTCTATTTAAAAAAGAAAGGACAATTTGTATTTATATATATATTTTGTATAATTCATTTTAATTGTATATATTTTATTATTGTGTTTTATACAGATATATGTTTGTTTCGACTTGTTTATACCGTAAAGCTGCTTTGACAAAATGCATTGTAAAATGTGCTTTATAAAAACTGTACATATGTATGAAATTTGCATATGTTTTCTAATATTTATATTTAAAATATTTTACATTTATATATGTTTTTAATATAATAATTTATAATAAAATGTAATATATAATATTCAAATAATCCGATTTAATTTATGAAATAATATAATTTATAGTAAAAATTTATTCTGAAATTCAGTTATTATTTAATATTATTACACGCATATAATATTAGCTGTCATATGTTTATTTTATTTTATATATATTTTTATATATTTATAAATATTATATATTTATTATTATTATTGAATAAAAATAAAAGTATCTTATTGGTCAGTGGGTTTTGTTTCATGTCCTGTTATTGCGTTTGATAAAGATGACAAACAGAATAATGAAACGTTTCATTCACAGCGTAAACGAGTTTGAATAGGCCTGAAATAACCCTGCCCCTTTACATTCAGAGGACTGCCGTGTGTTTAAAGGATCCGCAGGAATCTGTGACCCTTGAGCAGATCATTGGGGTGAAGCACATTAAATCGAATGGCTTTGCACTATTCATAAGTCCCTCGGGGCAGATGTGTCCGTCTCCGGCCCCTGACCCTTCCTCATTACTGTAAGTCAAGCTCCACACACATTAGCTCAGGATGGACACGGATCGAGGAATAATAGAGCCTAAGTGTTTCTGCTTGAGAGCGTCTCTAGCTCAAACGACTCGATACGTCATGAAGATAAAACATTACCATTATCATCCACTGATTAGATGAGAGCATCACTGTTACTAGTGTTCACACTCAAAAAAACACTGATTTATTATTTGTAAAAAATAATATACATTTCAGAAGCTCTGCGTTCCTTCTTTGTCCATTATTGACTACGTTATGTTTGGGAGAAATACCTACACTGAATTCATTGAATTTACTAACTTGTTTTAGTACCCTGAGGAGATGTATACGATATTACAGTCTTTTGTTCAAGAGAAACATCAGAGAATGAATGAATGAGGACACACATTTAACTACAAATATATGCACAAACAGATAAATAGATAGATCAAATATAAATAATTAAAGAGACCCATGTATGCTTCTTTCTGGAATCAACTTCTCATGAGAATTATTTATATTTGATCTATCTATTTATCTGTTTGTGCATATATTTGTAGCTAGATGTGTGTCCTCCATTCATTCATTCATTTCTATATTAATGCATTTATTTCTGAATTTGGCCATTATTTGTTTATGCATGTGTACATTTATTTATTTATGATTTATTTATATTTTTATGCACTTATTTATTCATTTATATATGCATTTATTTGTGCATTCATGCATTTATTCATGAATTGGTCTATTAATGCATTTACATGAATTATTCTATTAAAACTTGTGTATTATATTAGCTGTAAAGCTATTTAAAATAATATTTGTACATGTTTTGAGGGTTTACAGCATTCTTGGCAATGTGTCATGGCAATAATGTAAAATTAAACAAGTTTATTTAATTATTATGTATTAATGCGTCTGTTAATGCATTTACATGAATTATTATATTACAACTTGTGTATTATATTAGCTGTAAAGCTGTTTAAAATAATATTTTTACATGTTTTGAGGGTTTACAGCATTCTTGGCAATGTGTCATGGCAACAATGTAAAATTAAACAAGTTTATTTAATTATTATGTATTAATGCGTCTGTTAATGCATTTGTGCATTTATCTAATAATGCATTAGCATTAATTCTTCTATTAAACGTGTGTATTTGATTAGCTGTAAAGCTGTTTTAATCATAATTGTACAGTGGTTTCAGGGTTTACAGCATTCTTAGGAATGCATCATGATTTCCTGAACTATGTAAGAGTGATAACAGCTTCATCAAGGCTAATGTCCTGCAATGTTTTGGATGTTTTTCCTCCTCCTCTTCCCCACACTCATCGTCTCGGCCTGTGTAATGGGGAGAGGGTCTTTGAGTCAGCGCGTGGGTTTGACAGCAGTGGGCCGTCGTACAGTCAGTCTAATTGCTAGTTTGGGACCATCGTGGCTTTATAGTCGTCTCTTTCACTCTTTCTCTGTGCAGAAGTGCATTTCATTGCTGTTCCAGCGATGGGAGACAGAAAGCGTTATTTTTATAGGACATGCCACATCTTTAGTTCTTTGAACCAGTGTGTGATAGTGAGGGAAAACGACTTTAGCAAGAAATGGAGCAGAAAGATTTGCAATTTGATGAGATCTTGGCACGACCTCCATAATAATAAGCTATGATAGAAAAAAAGTATCAGAGGATCCTTAAATAAATGCATCTCAAAGGAAAGTTTTTTTAGATTTTCAGTCCTAAAAATGTGTATTTTTGAATCTAGAGGTATTTTTCAGTGCTTTTTTATGCTCCATATGGAGGTATATTAGAAACGTAATATCTTCTTATGACACAATGTTATTGTATTATATTGAGAGGGAAAAAAGCATAACTAAAGTCACAGGGTCCCTAAGCAGTGTTCACTACTCCTGTACACGAAGTAGTGCAAGTTAAGCTTGCTTGATTTATGCATTTATTTACACATTTATGCATTTATTTATTAATGCACTTCACACATTTATACATGGATTTATGCATGCATTTATTTACGCATTAATGCATATGTACACATGTATACATATTCATACAAATACGCTTTTATTCATGCATTTATACATGTATTTATTTCTGCTTTATTTACACATTTGTTTACTCATCTTTTATCTATGCATTTATTAGCGTTCATTAAAAGCATTATTTATGCATTTATTTATGCATTTATTTACACATTTATACTTTTTTTTAATATATGCATTAATTTACATATTACATATTACAAAGTGAGTTTATTAAATGCATGATTTATGCATTTATTTATTAATGCACTTCACACATTTATACATGGATTTATGCATGCATTTATTTACGCATTAATGCATATGTACACATATTCATACAAATACGCTTTTATCCATGCATTTATACATGTATTTATTTCTGCTTTATTTACACATTTGTTTAATCATTTATTTATCTATGCATTTATTAGCGTTCATTAAAAGCATTATTTATGCATTTATTTACACATTTATACTTTTTTAATATATGCATTAATTTACATATTCAAGCATTTTTTAAAGTGAGTTTGCATGATTTATGCATTTATTTATTTTTGATTTACTGCTTTTATATGCACTGCATATTAATCATAATTTCTTCTCCATCAGATGATGTAGCGTACGAGGTGAAGTGGTTTCTGAGTCGTCTGAGGGGCTCAAACAGTCCGTCCCTGCTAGCCAGTATGGACCGCTGGGGCGTCGTGTACAAGGCTCCTCGCAACGACAGCAGCGACTGCAGCCTGGAGCGCCTGGGACCCAGAAAATTCACCCTGAACGTCCACAGCACACAGGACAGCGACGCCGGTGAATATTACTGCACCGCAACGCCCTGGATCCGCTCGACCGCCACCGGGGTCTGGAGCAAAGCGCCGGAGGTCTCCTCACAGAGAGTCTTCCTCAATGTGAAGTTTGCATGTGAGTAATAAAGAAGTGCACAGACTTGCTAAATGTTATCCACAAACCAAGTCATGCAAGTTTCACAAGCTTTTAAACGTTGATGGGAGGCTGCCAGCATTTGACACTCGTTCCCACGACACAATTGCGTTCATCCGAAACTTCTCAATGCATGTTGGAGCACGCATGTGTAATATTAAGAAACCTTGTGCATTTGCTTGGAATAGTATACTAAAATATGTACTTGTCATCTTTCAGGAAATCTTTCAAAACCTGTATGATTTTCTTTCTTCCATAGAAGATAAATAGGAGGAAAAATTGTTCAAGCATTTCTCTTTACAGTAATGCATAGTGAATCTGTCAAGCTCCAATAAGACCAAAAAACTGCATAAGTCATAACTTCAATCCATGTGAATTTTTCCAAGTCTTGTGCATATGATAGAAGACGGAAAATATGATCGATGACTGAAAATTAAGTAATTTTTCACAGAAAATGTCCTGTCTATCAAAGCTATGAAATGTGCTCAACTTTGTGCCTCTATGTGCCGGTACAAAATATTTATTTATTATGCATTTTTTTATTTGTGCATTTACTTATTTATTTATGTATGCTTTATATATACATTTTTATTAATGCATTTATTATTATTTATGCATGTATTTATTTGTGCATTTACTTAATGCATTTCTTTATTTATGTCTTCATATTATTTGTGCATTTATATATATATATATATATATATATGCATTTATTTATGCATGTATTATTTATGCATTTACTATCTATACATTAATGCATTATATATTTATGCATTTACTTATTTGTGCATTTACTTAATGCATATATTTACATTTATTAATGCATTTAAATCATTATTTATTTATTAGGCATTTATATAATTGTTTAAATTAATTCTGTTAAAACTTAAAAACAGTTCATACCATGATTTTTGACTCATTATTTTATGAATAAACACTATCTTTTTGTGTAAGTGTGTATATTTCTGTTCCCTTTCAGTGTGGGGCTCAATGAAGTTGCCTTTGCTGTACGGCGTCTGTGCTTCAGTGACTGTAGGCGTCGTTTCTCTCGTCCTGGGCCTGGTCTGTGCTCACTGCTGCTGTAAAACAACTACTCCACGCTCTCGCAACAAACTCATGGAGCTGGAGATGGATTGACAAAGACAGTACAGTTGTCCCCTGCCGAACTGGACGGCGTGGTGACAACTGATGAACGCTGGGACGCGTCCCGTGATGTTATGCACCACCTGGAAGGAGAATCTACAATCTCAGAGGAAAACACTACTGAATCAGAGTCAATGACCAGGGCGAATTACTCAAAGATTGCACTAACCACATTCTTATATCAGTTGGATTTATGAACGTTTCATCATTGAAACAAGATGTACCTGACGAGATCCGAGCATCCGAGATAGATTGAAGGATTATATTACTCTACATCAAGCTCCAAAGAGACCGTCTGCTTCCAGATCAGGGTTTAAAGACACTCGTTTCTGCCATGATTCTTCTGAGTTTGGTGCTACTCTCTTTTTACAAGACATGGGAGGAGCTGAACCCATGTCACAATGTGAAAGATGTGTGATTCTGTGTTGTAATGTATGTGCCGTTCAGTTTCGTTCTCCAACCCATCCAGAGTTTACCAGCTCTGACCAACCCATCCCTCTAAAAGCTAACTAGTCAACTATTATCAACTGGTTGACTGTAATCCGATGGGCGGTCACACTAGATTTAAATATATGATGTTTGAAAAAATACTAAGTAGTATTTGTTTATAAATAATTAATTTCAAATGTAAAATATATCATCTTCTCCTGTTTCCAGTGACAATACTACCCATGTATTGGGTTAACACATCTGTTTAGCTAGCTAGCAACACGCTAGGAGAACCATCCAGGACTCCTCAACAACTGTTTAGAAACATCATAGATGTTTTGATCCGCAGTTCTGAAGCAATAACTTTAAAATGTTACAACTATCTAGCAACATTTTGGCAGTCGTGGCCTTATGTTAATAGTCTGACATTTAACTCAAAGGTTGCGGGTTTGAGTCTCAGGTCCGGTGTGGGGGGAGTGAATAACCCTCAATACCATGACTGAGGTGTTCCCCGGGTTGCCCACTGCTCTGTGTGTGTGTGTGTGTGTGTGTGTGTGTGTGTGTGTGTCTGTGTGTGTGTGTGTGTGTGTGTGTGTGTGTGTGTGTGTGTGTGTGCGTGCGGTGCGTGTGTACTGGTGTGTGTGTGTGTGTGGGTGGGTGGGTGTTGGGTGGATGGGTTGGATGGGTGGGTGGGTGGTTGCGTGCGTGCGTGCGGGCGTGTGTGCACTGATGTGTGTGCACGCACGTGTATGTGTGTGTGTACAAATTCCGAGTATGGGTCACTTCACATTTTAGGAAACACTTTGACCATCATAGCAACCAACCAAAGTACCATGACAATTAGAAACACAATAGCAATAGCTTAAAACATTGTAACAACCACCCAGAACACTATAGCAACTACACAGAAACACCCTAGCAACTGTCTACAACTATCTACCTTTGCATAGACCAAGAATAGTCTAGAAACAGACTAGAAACCACTTTGAACATTGTAAAAACCACATAGAACACCAGAGCAATTGCATAGATATACCCTAGCAACTACCTAAAACAATCTGCTGTAGCACAGATGATCCTAGCAACTACATAGAAATACCCTAGCAACTACCTAAAACAATCTGCTGTAGCAAAGACCAAGAGCATCCTAGCAACTACATAGAAATACCCTAGCAACTACCTAAAACAATCTGCTGTAGCAAAGACCAAGGCATCCTAGCAACTACACAGAAATACCCTAGCAACTACCTAAAACAATCTGCTGTAGCAAAGACCAAGAGCATCCTAGCAACTACATAGAAATACCCTAGCAACTACCTAAAACAATCTGCTGTAGCAAAGACCAAGAGCATCCTAGCAACTACATAGAAATACCCTAGCAACTACCTAAAACAATCTGCTGTAGCAAAGACCAAGAGCATCCTAGCAACTACATATAAATACTCTAGCAATGACATAAAACACAAACATCAAGAGTATCCTAGCAACTGCATAGAAACACCCTAGCAACTACCTACAACAATCTACTGTGACAAAGATCTAGAACATCCTAGCAGATGCATAAAATACCATAGAAACTACCTATATCACCCTTAACATCATAGCAACCACCCAAAACACCAAAGCAACTGCATAGCAACATCCACAATCTGCTGCAACAAAGACCAAGACTATCTTAGCATAGAATCGCCCTGGGAGCTACATATAACACAAACACCAAGAGCATCCTAGCAACTGCATAGAACAATCTGATTGTAGCAAAGACCAAGACTATCCAAACAATTACATAGAAATACCCTAGCAACTACCTAAAACACAAGCAAACACCAACAGGATCCTATTTGCATAGAAACACCTTAGCAACTACCTAAAATACTAACAAACACCAAGAGCATCCTAGAAACAGCCTAAAACCCACTTTGAACATCTTAGCAACCATCAAAAAGACTGTGGCAAGTTAGCAACTACTGTAGCACCTACCTATAACAATCTACTCTAGCAAAGACCAAGAGCATCCTAGCAACAGCTCAGAAACTACTTTAAATATTGTATCAACCACCCAGATCACCTTAGCAACTGCATAGAAACACCATAGCAACTAACTACAACAATCTACTGTAGCAAAGAAGACCAAGAATAGTCTAGAAACAGCCTAGAAACCACTTTGAACATTGTAGCAACCACCCAGAACAACATAGCAGCTGTATAGAAACGCCCTAGCAACTACCCTCAACAATATACTGTAGCATAGACCAAGAACATCCTAGAAACAGCTTAGAAACTGCTTTGAACATCATAGCAACTACCTACTACAATCTACAGGAGCAAACACCAGGGGCATCCATTGTAGCAATCACTTATAACATCTTAGCAACTGTCTAGATATGTCCTAGCACCACTTTGAACATCATAACCACCCAGAGTGCAATGGAAACCACCTAAAATACCTTTTAGAGCAAACATAGTCTGCCTGTAACGACCTTCACCTTTTGTCAAGCTAACATCAAAGTTTCTCTTTTCTCTATTAGGCCAAGTTCAGATTCTTGTAAACATGTACTGATGTGAAAATGAGCATTTGATGTTCAGCCAAGAGGTGAATCAGTGGCATTAAAGTCCCTAATTGGTAAATGTCTAATTTGCAAACCCACCCAATTTGAACTTTGGTTGAGAGAGATAGATGAAAGTCTTTCGCCAATTCTCACACAATCACATGAGTATGAATGAAAGCTAGTTTGTAGTGTGGCCGCCCCTCGAGCTGATGAGATATCGATTCATTGACTCCTACAGACGGGTTAGTCTGAGTCACACGAAGGTCAGGGTTTGCTTAGGTCCAATCTGTGCCTTGGGCCTGGTCTTGAAGCTCCGCTAACAGCTCGGCCCTCCGTTCTCCACCTCCATCGCTGCATCACAGAACAAGTAGAGCTGAAACTCAATGCTGTGCATTAGGGCCAAGAGACAACCCCAGAACAAGCACTTTCCTCTTCAGTGACGCCTCAAGGGCATCGGACGACCTTTTTCCGCTTTGTCTGCGTCTGAGGGTCTTTGTTTCCACTCCTGAAGCTATCGGCTAACAGTGCTGGGACAAAAAAAACAAAGCTCCTGTGAATCTCCCACATGGAAGATAGCAGATATTCACAGTGTTTGTGCTGGTCTGGATTTGTTTTCAACCTCTTTTTCTCAGTATTAAACTGCCATTAATTCAGTCCATCCAAACTTTGTTTTCTAGATCTTTTAAGTCTTGGGAGTGCTTCTGTATTTGGGTTTTGTAAAGTTTATACTTTGTAAGAAAATTTAGATTGAAGTTTGAACATTGAAAATGACTGTGTTGATGTCAAACTGTATAGCAGTTGGTCTTTGTTATTTTTTTTGTATTTGCGTACTGAATTATGATTGTGTTATTGACTGGGTGGTTGAATGAAAATTGAGTTATGTGGTTAACCAACTGATTAAAGAGTGGTCACACTAGATTATAAGCATGCAAAATTATTACAGAAATATTTTAGATGGAATATGGGCAACAGGATGTGATGTCATGGTCCAGTGCTTTTGTTTTAAAATATATATATATAAATAATATCAATAAATTTAAAATGTTATCATATAATTTGCTTCATCTTGCATATGTACAT